>SNQJ01S0108078.1:55588-73287 GCA_010110895.2 Picea sitchensis
TTTTTGTTCATTATGTTCCTCTCTTATGAAATGGACTTGACACATGTACGGTTAGCTAAATTGGTTTAAGCCAAAATTAATATGATACTTGATCCCCCATTATTTGGAGGAATCGAGGATCAATTTGCTTGTTAATATTTTTGTTGAGAAATATTTTTGCACATTGTTAATCTCTTCATACTAGTTAATAATTGGCATCAAATCATTATTAGCATCAGGGAGATAGATTTTCTATAAATCCGGGAAAATCAAGATCCTGGATCCTTATGTTAGAGAAGAGATAGTGTTTTGAAGCTGTTGTGTTTCATCATGGATGTCTTTTTAACTCTTTGCACTTGTGGTAGTAGGTTTGCGGTATTTCCCATGATTGAGGAGCTACAATTTTGTGTGTTGTACAGTTAATTCAAATTCAATGGGACACTATGATGATTCTTGTAATAGAAAATGGATTATATCAAGTTAGAAATCAAGAAATTTATTGGCCACAACTTCAACCTTTGCAAATTGAAAATGGATTATTTCCTTGTTGAGAGAGATGAAGGATGTCGTCATAACTGACAAGAAGATGGATACTATGAAGTAGGAGGATTGGGACAAGATGAATGATAAGGATTTTTCCTGGCCATCCTTAACTTGTTTGATTTAATTGTGATGAAAGTGTTGGGGCACGATACAACAATTGAAATTTTGTGAGGGATTGAGAAGATGTATCAATCTAGGTCTCTCATGAATTTGATACGCCTTAGGAAGAATCCATATGTGCTCGAGATGAAGGATGGGGATAGGGTGATCGATCACCTAAACACTTTGAAACTCATGTAAATTATTTGAAGGCCATTAGAGATGATGTGAAGGATATTTGGGAATGTTGACGCTTGCTTTGCAATCTACCAAATTCTCGTGATAACCTTATTGTTGGCTTAAGTAAGACCCGCTCACTACCCCAGATTCTGGAACAAAGATGGGTTTGATGGCATTTTGGTAATCGAACCAGCAATCGAGGCATTGAGTCCCTTGGTTTGTCTAAAAAGATAATTTGTAATCGTGACACTTCCCTTAACTCCACCCAAGCACCAGTTCGAACCGTAATTGAAACCAACCGTTAGGCCGCCCGTGATTAGCCACAAATAGGAGATTCATATCCATTGTCCGCTCGTGATTCGCGCCAGTACCTTAAAACTCCATTGATGGTCGGGCTTGGAGAGGGCATTGGAGGGAAGGGAGTACATCCGACATTCCACTAAGAATTTCGGTATGTATTTTGAAAGATATTTGAAAAAAGATGTCTATCACGGAATGAAATACACTATAGACAGTATAAATATTTTATCTAAAATTTATTCAATGGCACTTATAAATCTATAGGGGCAGATCCAATTCTAGCATATTCCAATCCGGAAAAAAAATTTAGTAGCAGTTCAAAAGGAGCTTGATCGAGCATTGAATTGAATCCACCTGCAACAATGGAGGTAGATCATACAAACCATTACCCAATTACCACGATGGAGGCAGAGCATAGATAACTACTTTCTACACATTAAATAAATATAAATAAAAGATATATATATATATATATGCTTTTATGCCCAAAAATGGCCATATATTATGTTCTATTGGAATTGCATATTTTGACATTACTATCTTAGCCACTGCTGGTTAAGGGTCAATAACAACGAGCACTGGAGGATCTAAAACAAGCCTTCGATTTAGTATAAGAAACCCCAAAGAAAATTGCGTTGGGTTTGGGAACTCCGTATGGATGCTTAGCAGCCCAATAACTAGCATATCTTTTCGTCCTTCTTGAGCCCAGTTAAATAACTAGTGTAGTTCTTTGTCTTTCTTGAGTGTCGCGACCTGCTCGCTTGTGCCCGGTATTACACCGTTAACATGTTTATTTTCTATTTTGGCCTTAACGCCTTTAGTCCTTTCATGCCAAAGCTTACGAATCTCGGCCCTCGCAGTGCTCCCCTCTTTAGTCTCTCCTTTCCTTCTTTAGGCTCTTTAATGGCGGATAAACCTCTACTATGGTGCGTCGCCCAGTCATCCATATGCGTTTAAGGTGCATAGTATTTGTCTCATTTCCACGATAAGAGAGAGAGCACTACCTCTCATCTTGAGCCCACGACGAGTCGTTTCACATATTTGGAGCAAGGAAAAGGAGGTCCTCTCTCCAACCTATTAGCATGAACTCTACCTTCTTTTCATACTTCCCATGTTACACCAACTGCATAATTTGAATTTGCAATTCCTACTCAGCAACAGTAGCTACAACAGCCGCGTAATTTGAATCTGCCACTGAATTTCTACTCAACTCTAGTGGTGGAGAGATAAATTGGATTGCAATTGAAGAATGAAGTGCTAGAGCGACAATCAAAGGTTTGTGGTGCAAGCCACGAACCATGACACCCGGTTGTTTATGGAATACTTAGAAAGCCACGAAGATGCTCAACAATAATCTTGTCAATGGAGGTTGAGCTCGGAGGATAAAATTGTAAAATACAACAAGCACTGCACTGTTAGGTCGTCGTTAGATTGGTGCTATTTTGCTCTGTTATTTAGCAGACCAACGAAACGTCTGAACATCGGCCAAGTCACCAGTCAAACGCGTACTCGCTAGTTACCGACCAAGAATACATATCGCAATAAAATACCCGCCAGAGAAAGAAGAATCGCCACCCCGGGAATCGAGATGAGCGTAGAGGGCTTGGAAAGACCCTCAGCGCTTCACTGTCCTGTGAAATTAATTTGTCATAGCTTCATTTAAACATGCTTAGATCGTTCCCAATATATTTAATCACGTAAAGTCTATACTTCAATTAATTAGCCCGAAAGAGGATGGGTACCAAAATCAATTAGCTGAATCACTGCATGTATATAAACAACGCGCGAGTAACTTACAACAAAGATAACAATTAAACTATCTAAGCTCCCATTTACGTAATTTAGGAGTAATATGACACCGATACATTATATTACCGTCCCAAGCCAGCGCAGCAATATACGCGATGTGCGTGTGTGCGTATCAATTCTATACAGCAGCAACAATCAAAAGCGGGCGACAATCTGCGTATCCACTACTCTCGGAGTAATAACCACTTAAAAGCTGGTGATACTCTCATATCAGTTCTGCTTCGTTGCTTCTGCGTTACTCTTGGACAAGTTAGTGCTGATGTAGATGAAAATGCCTTAAAACTGCAGTCCTTCAAATGTCTGGCCGAATTGCCATTTTGCAGGAGCGACGTTATAGGAAGTGATGGTCCTTCCATCGCTGGTTCTGACCTGGAAGGAGAGAGTCTGCCCATTCAAATAGGAGTTTCTCTGCCAATTCTGGCCCCAGTTGCGGGACATTGCTTGCCAACCAGTGTTGGAACCTTTGATGGAAACCGCCTCGACATCGCCTGCACCTCCTACGTTGGTAATGAGCACCAGATTGAAGTAAGAGTGGCCACTGATCGTGAATCGAACTCCTCCTTTCCTCAGGCATGGTACTCTGCACACACATATATTATCCCTGCCGCTTAGCCTTCATTCCAATTAACCTCAAGTTGGGAATAATTTTTGAGGATTGAAGAAGAGGAATAATATGGCGTTGACACACTAATTAGAGTAATAATTAATTACCTTCTGAACATGACTGGGACGATGCCACTTCTGTATATGGAAATCTGTTGAAAAGCAGGTTGAGCCATGTCGAAGTGTTGGAGAGGTGGATTGCACCATCCTCCATTGTCGTTGCGAAGAGCCGAATTAGGGGGACAGAAGTTAGTAGCAGTAACTGTCACAGTGCCCGGTAGACACCACTGAGGGTCGGACTGGTCGTTGCATTAATTTCGTAGCAGGCTCCGCAAGTGGAGCTCCATTGTTGAAAGCGCCGTGCTCAGAGCTGCAGCGTTCGTTCCATAGCCTTGGCTATACAAATCACCGTATCCGCACGCACCGCCTGTCAAATTAAGTTCACTGTCGATTTGCTTAGCTAAAATATGGTATTAAAATTATTAATCAAAATCTGAAGCTGCAAAGAGACTATTTTTGAATATCGCCCACCGGGCGATCCATTGAATTTGGAGTTTTGTCTAACGGTGAACTTACCCATTGTTCGAAGCATCGGTACGCCACCATAAAAGCAGTAACGTAATGCGGATTACCCGCCACTATCGGCATAAAGTACGGTATCCTGAAAACCCAACATTGGTGGCGGTTCGGGCGCCATTTCTAGCGAAATAAATGAATTAAACGGGATATCGGAACTTGATTTGGGAATTGATATCGGCGTCGAGAATTAAGTCCAGCGAATGAAGGCGGTATGCGAATCGATGTCGATTGGATGTTCAAATATATAGAATGGGGAGGTGGATGAAGAGCTATCCCGAATTTTCTTAGCGAGCGGCGGTACCTAGCTGTCACGTCTTGAGGAGCGGCGGAGGCTTGACTTTCAACGATGCGACCATATTATAGGCAGCTGGAGTGCAAAAGCCGATTGAAGCGTGAATAAATATATACATGCTTTAAGCTACTTATAACTTCTCGAACATTGTCTGAAGGCATATCTTATTGTATATCTTGAAAGCTTGAATTTAGAATTATTTTTATAAATTTTATCCATAGACGTCATGAGTAGGTTAGGTACATACATTTGTTCTTTTTTTTCCAAAGGGATTCATGACTAAAGTAAGAATTTGCAAAATGGAGGTCAGCTGTATCGACGGCCTTGAAGAAGCAAGGTGTGGTGTTTACACATGAGAACACCGGCCATGTCATAATGGCGGGACATCCACGGATGGTTAGTCCGATTGAATTTTAAGGGCCTGTTTTTCATAAAGTATTATGGCGGGTCAAAGAAACAATTCTTCTATTCATTCCTGTAACAAATTCAAACCTGCAGTCAAAGGACTATGCTTCGTTATGAATGTCCTTTATGAAGGATTATTTTTTATTTTGTGTGAGGAATATATGTAGTTTATGAATAATTTTGTGCCGATAAATTACCGTCCATTTCTAAATTCTCACCACCAAGTTGATTGAAATTGCAAATTTTGCTCATATTCAGCAATTTAGTAGCTTTCGTTGTGATCACACTTTGAAACCCATGGATTTGATTTTTGCGGCTCTTAATGATCTCGATTATGTGTAGAACGAAATGAATATAGAAATAGAGACATAATCATGCAGGGCTACCATAGAGAGAACAATAAGATAGTCGAATCGAGATTCTATAAATAAATGAAATTGAAATACCCTCCAATATGCAAAACAACACAAACTAGCTGGAGTGGTAGTAGTTTATCTTTGAAGAGAATGTGTGGATATACTCATTCACAAGGAGACCATTAGAGAAGTAGAGACCTGCTTTTAGCATATAAGTCTACGTGGATGGAAAACCCTAACGATCCTAAAACCTGACTCTAGAATGAGAAGTTGGAAAAGAATGTGGACCTTAAGGGCAGTTTGTCGCTGGAAGACCCACGGCTTTCACACATGTCTAAAATTTGTTTGGAAGGCGTTTATTGGAGCATTACAAAGCTTAGTGCATCTTTGTTTGTTTGTTTGGAAAGCCTCCCAATCAAAGATTTGAGGCTATTCCAAATGCTAAAAATTCTCGAAAAAATGTGTATAACGTTCAAGTGCTACCAAATTATAGTAGAACTGCCAATATTTAAAACTGTTTTGAGTTAATGAAGAGATGGGTGGCCAGGTTGGTATCCATTTGGATCATTTACTAGATTCTTGTAAAAAATCATTGCAGATGTTGAAAGGCTGTTATCTTACTCATATTTGTTCCCTTTGGAATTTCCTACATCATATAATGTATTGATCATTGGACATCACCGCATTGTCCCATTGGCATGTTGTATGTATTCAAATTCTTTGTTCTTGTGACGATTTGGAAGTCATCCCCGTAATGGAAACCCGCGTTTAAAATATTTTTGTTTCATTATGTTTCCTCTCTTATAAGGACTTTTCCACATGCCATCCTTAACTTGTTTGATTTAATGGTGATGAAAGTGTTGGGGCGCGATACAACAATTGAAATTTTGTGAGGGATTGAGAAGACATATGAATCTAGGTCTCTCATGAATTTGATACGCGTTAGGAAGAATCCATATGCGCTAGAGATGAAGGATGGGGATAGGGTGATGGAATCACCCTAAACACTTCGATACTCATGTAAATTATTTGAGGGCCATTAGAGATGATGTGAAGGATGTTTGGGAATGTTGATGCTTGCTTTGCAATCTACCAAACTCTCGTGATAACCTTATTGTTGGATTAAGTGGGAGCACTAATGTGGAGAATCACGTGATATATGAATTTGTTTGTCAATGGTTACTAAAGAAATCTGGAAATTTGCTTTTAAACAAACTATGAATTCATAAGCATTGGTGACAAGATGACCTACTAAGAAGAATGAAAAACACGTTGCGAGTAGAAGAAAATCAAGAGTGGATCTTCAAGTAGAGGAAGAAAAAAAGAGAAATTTATATGTTATAAGTAAAAGAAAATGGGTAGCATCGAAAGTGAATATGCATCTATTCATATAAGAAGGAACCTGACTCTCCCAGTCCATTTTTTAGCATGGAGGTAATTAGGTATGTTGTAGCTACATGCTTGTCATTCAATATCCAAGAGGAAGTGTGTGTGTTAATATTATGGTAGGCTGCAGGTGTTACCTCCACGTCTGAACCTATTGTGAGAATAGAAGACCTTCACGGAAAGCAAAGAGATAAACCTAATGTGTTGATACAACAACCTACAGGGAGATCTGTAGGCTCAAGAGAAATGGTGCTGTGGGTTATTAGCCTCCAAAGAGAAGAAGTCGTGAAATAATAATAATATCTTGAGCAGACACACATATCGGAGAAGATATTTGACAAATCTGGCCCGGAACCGGTGCTCATCTGAGGGGCACCGGTTATCATTTGCCGACATCTGAATTGTTGTTCTGATTGAGATGCATACTGAGTTCAGGTTGAATTATTACTTTTATGTGGAGGAAGGGTTCTGGAGGTCATTGCGGTAATGACATAGTTTTAGAGTATTAGCTAGGGTTTGAACTATCTATTGGCTAGGGTCTGGACTATCACGTCGGCTATTGTTGAGTGCTATCCTTGGAGGAATATGTGTTACACCTTATTTGGCTATCTAGCCTAGGGTTGCCAGGATGAATTCTGATCAAGGTTAGGGGCGCTTGGAGGGAGGCTTGACACGTAGTTTGATTGGCGGTATAAGTTAATGGTAAAACAAGCACAATCTCCACATATTTAACGAGGTTATGGGCCTAGCTGCTTTATTCGGTCCTAGCCTTTGGAAAGGAAACATAATTTACTAGGATATTGAGCTCGCCGAGGGAGGCGTCGTTGAGGTTACTAGTGACGACTTCCAAAGAACCTTTAGCTAAGGTTACTAGCGAGGCTTGATTGCATAAGCCAAATGATATCCTCTTGAGGCACCTTAAGTGAAATGGATTGACCTGTATCGGATAGATCGATCTGCGCCCTAAGCTAGTGCATCTCTTGGTACTCTCACCAAGCCAAGATGTGAAGTTTGAATTTTTTGAGGTCAAAATCTAGGTTTACGACCAAAGTCAAAGCAACCATGATTAACTCTATGAAGTCGAGAACAAGTTAGATGGAACCTCTAATAGCGGGCGTGGAGAACGGATTGACTCCATCGCGCAAGAATAAAGTGATGAATCTGATGAAAGGAAGATCAGTCGAGGAGTTTGAAGAGAAGGAAAGAGAAGAGCCGCGAGCGTTGCAGCTATGGGGAGGTTCAAAGATGTTGACATCAATGCCATAAGTATCATAGTGGATTCTATAAAGAGACCACTTGATACCCTACATCTCATGCCGACTTCATCATAGAAGATGTCTGATGCACCCCTAATCTCTTCTGGTGAAGCTTGGACAAGTTAGCGAGTGCGGAGAATGAGCTCTGTGACATGAATGAATGATGATAATGACGCATCACATACTGTACTGGGATCTCCGGTTAAGAGACCAACTACAAACTATTGAAGAGAGCACTTCATAAAAGGAATTGGTGAACAAAGTACTCAATAGTCTTTAAGGCGTGGGATGCATTTGTAACAAGAACACAGAAAGGTACGGAGCATTTGAAGAACTTTGGACTTCTTGTGATCAAGAAGAATCAAGAGGATCAAGCAAAAGAGCCAATTATACATTGAAAAATATAATAAGGATTCATATGGGCATGGACTCATTAGACAAGAGAGCCAATTAACCACATTCGCGAGAACTCCTGATAAGGATACGGATGGAAGCATGGATTTTCTAATGAACAAAGGAAATCAATTATACATTCGCGAGAGAAGACAATGGGATGCGGATGGATTATGTTAGATGGAGCGAGCCGATTATATGCACCCTACATGAAGCAAAGAGTTGGAGGGAGATAATCCTATGAGCCATTGAAGATGATGAAATATATATATATCCATGGTAGCGACCATGAAAGACAATACATGTTAAGTTCAACCACGGGGGCTTCTTGAAGAAACCTTAAAGTATTCCGGTTGTCCATCCAGATCCGTAATCATATGATGAGAAAGGAAGAGGAGGTAGAATCTCTAGGGCATGGAATCTATAAAGACACTCCATGAACCCAAGGGCTAAGAAAAACATGAAGATTCCAAAAAAAAAGGCGGAACGGTCATAATATTAAGAATAAAATTACGACTGATATGAACTCAATAAAAGCGATCAAATAGAAGAACTAGAAGTCATGATGAAGAGCGATTGTATAGAGACTTATGCATGAAATCATTACAAGATCCATAAACTAGGGTTCTCCCAGATGGAGGGAAGATTATGATATTAACTACTTGTTCTAGTAAACCGGACTTATCTCTACATAAATCATTATATCATCCACAACATCAATAAGTGGAAATCCGGATGAATGCAAAGAATATTCTCGAGAGAAATTGAATAAAGAGTGTATGTAGAGCAATCTCAAGACTTTGGGGCTTACTAGAAAGATACCCTTGTATGTTGATAGAAGAAGATAACTTGGTAGAGAACCTCAGTGCACAACAAAGCATGGTGAAAAGATTTCCTATAAAGATGACTCGGTAGATGGATCTGTGATGATAGAATAAGTGCCACATAGATATGTTCCGACTTTCCAACTATGATATACTCCTTTGGTGATTTACATGAAACCTTCCGCGGTGTTCCAGACTAAAAGTACATTTTGAAATCAAGCATTACACATACGCTGATGTGAAGTGCATAAAGGAGAAATGATTCTCCAATACATATCGTCCGCGGATGGCTTGAGTAGATAAGCAGATGTTTTGGTAAAACTTCTATCCAACATGAAAGAGATTGCGCACTCAAGCTAGAGCTCATGGAAACAACCCAGATCTTATTGAAAGGAGAAATTACTCTCAAGTTAGGAGACGAAAACGTGTGAAGACATTCATCTTTAAAGGTGAAAAATAGTCCATCTGGACAAATGCTCTCTTAGGAGAGAAGTGGATTGAGATTTTTGATGGACATTGACTTTCCATTGTGGTTAACATGGGAAGTAGTCACAATTCTTGATATCATAGTGACTTCATTTGGCAGTTAACGTAAGGAATTGGTCTAGAAGCGATCTCTTCTTAGGGTTTTCGAAGGCCAGAGCCCTTTCATGGGACAAATTTCTCGGTAGGTTGCTGCATGAGGTGATGGTTTGGAGGTTGATATAGAATAGTCTTTTCCTCTTGTGGTTAACGGCGGAAATGGTCCGGACATTCCTTAGGGTTATACATACTCTCCAGGTGCGCACGGTTAATTGTAGGAGAATGGCCCGGGGTGAGGAATGGTCGAGGAGGACTCAGCAATCGAGGACGGCGAGATTCCCACTTAGGGTTTTGCATTCTCTCCAGGGTGCACTGATTAGTGTAGGAGGAATGATAGCCCCTAGAATTGAGAATGGTGGAGACGGTGCTGGGGTTGCCATTCTCTCCGAGCGCACTTTGATTGAGTGTGGGAGAATGGCCGAGGTGAGAATAGTGGGAACTTCGAAACATTCCTTAGGGTTTACGGTGATACGTCCGAGGGGCACTGATTGGTAGAGTGAAGCCCGAGGGTGAGAATGGTCCATGCTGGAAATGAGAACAATCCTTCTTCCTTGTTTGGCAAGGAAGAATAGGCGAATAGCCCATTGCCAGATGGCCCGGATATTCTTTCAAATCTCCTGGCGTGAAAGGTGAAATATTGGCCCGGATGATTTAGTTTATTTTTAACGATATTTTACGTGCGGGATGGCATCCGGATGATTTTATGGAGACTACCTATCTCCAGACGGTAGAGGGGTGGTGGATATATTCCTATTTTGAGGCGGATGTGCTTCCAGACTCAGTGTGGTGAGTGAAGATTTACCCAGTTTCATCGGTTATATCACCTTATTTTCTATGGAGGTTGCTATTGATGTTTGTTATGAGGCGTAGCGGCCTTTGTAGATGTAAGCAGACTTCTTGGTGGATATGTTCCAACGCTGCATAACCATACGTTCTTTGATCAGTACCAATAATCTCGCGGGTGTGGTAGTGTGCGACTAGATTGTAGTTATGTAGTACACTATGGATAGATACGGTTGTGTTCTATTTTGTTCTAAGTGCCTTGAAGACTATCAACGGTTTATTGAAAATAATCACCATCGAGACAAATGATGAACATAGATTTCCAGTTGAAGTGTTCAAGGCATTTACTCCTCTAGATTATAGAGTGGCTCTTGTATCACTCCTTGGACTGAGTGACTTATCCATCATCGTAATCTAGTATTTTCGGATGAAGTATGGTTTTATTGATCTCGCAGGCGATGGTGATGGTGATGGTGATGGTGATGCTCGCGATCTAGTCATGAAATAGTCTAGGCGACTATGTGATGCTACAGAGTAAATGGTATGTTTTGTGCTCAAAATCATTACATATGTGGCCTCCCTAGCTGGGAGGAGTGTTAATAATATATTGACTGGAAGTATTTACCTCCAACGTGTGAACGGCGAGTGGGAACTCCGGGAAGAAAGAGATAAAACTAGTAGTGATGGCTAATACTTGGTAGAAGTCTTGTCGGCTCGAAGATAATTTATATTGGTTATTACTCACTCAAGAGAAGAATTAGGTCATAAATAATAATGATATACTGAATAGACACATGTCTAGAAGGAGAAATCAACCCAACAGATATGGCAGAACCACTATAAATGTAGGGAGCTAGTTATCATTTGTCACATCTTAGAATTTCAGTTTTGCAGTTTGGTGCGCAGGTTTTGGAGGAGGGTTGTAGGTGCAACTGTAGCAGCAACTAGTTTTTTTAGTATTGGCTTGGACTATCTTGGCTAGGGTTTTGGACTATATGATCAGCTATCGTTGGTGCGCTATCCTTAGAGGAAAATATGTTACACCTTGTTTGGCTATACGGCCTGGGGTTTGCCGGGTAATTCGGTCCGTTAAGATTAACCGGAGGGAGGCTTGACCTATGATTGAGTGGCAATTATAAATCCCGATAGGTAAAACGAGCACAATCTTCTATATTCAAGTGTGAATGGTAGATTCTAAAGTTCTTATGGCTCCACACGGAAGGGGTTTAAAGGAAATGAGAAGATTCCCAAATGGAAGATATTTTCGAGTGACAAGTTAATGACTTTAATTGTCATTAACTTGTTGGTTTAAAGTAAGTTTGAGATTTAGGCACAAATATGGAAGGCTGAAATATATACATGGTGCGTCGCATGTGCTGGCTTTGACATACTATCTGTGTTCTTAGTTTGAAAAATTACTCAATGTTGGAGTTATATTACTTTCACCAAAAAACGGGTTGTAACTCTATCCAGTGAACCATTCTTTACGCCGATAGATAAAGGCTTTAAACGTTGTATCGGTTGGATGGAATTACCCTTGTCATGGGGAGTGCTGACTTAACATCCATGGATACTAGAAAATTAATGGGAGAATTGAGCATGTCAAGCGTGATGACATTCGCGACCCTTAAAAACGGTACCTCAAATTGATGTTTGATTGGGTGGAGTGAGAGAGAGATCATAAACATATAGAATGGGAGGTGTGTGAACTTCACCATTGCTTATTTCCACAAAAGTATTTTGATGTAATGTCTAGATATTGTTTAGACTTAATATGGCATAGATATAGAATAGATTGCACATGCACCACACATTCAGAAAAACAATAGCCACATTTGTATTCTATGATGAGGCCATCTACACATGGTATTCTAGATTCAACAAATTTTTCGATGACGGCAGTGGAACTATGCATTAGAGGTGATGATCGTTATCTTTTGTATACGCATGCACTATGTATTGACTGGCTAAGTATGCATACTTTCACGCATGCACTAGCATCCATTCATATATATTACTATTAAAATAAAATTATCAATGCTTGATGCATGGTGGATATAGTAAAGGTGAAATTCTATGATTGTGATCTAACCTTCATTCGTATTTCTTACCATTCATTTCAAATTTGGTTATATTTTACTAAAGAGAAATTCAATTACATCTATTAGGACTTATGATTTGTAACCTACCCAACATTTAATCTAATTTAATCGAGTTGATAACATGCGGTTTGTATTAATGTGGTGGGTGGGAAATATTTTATTTATATTTTTAGCATTCCCTGGGAATATTCGAGGGTAGGGCAAAATGGGGAGAACAGAAGGGGACATTGGCATAAGAGGACAGGGTTTGATGATTTTGGAGGAGGAGGGGGAAGGAGAGGGGAAGAATTAAGAGAGGAGGCTGAGGTTGAATAGGGGTTTGAGAACCTTGAGCTTGGAAGGATTTCTAGTGGGTTCTAGAGAGGGTAATGGTCATTTTGTGGTTATTAGGACACGCGGAAGGGGAGCCAGGAAAGCGAGGTTTCCTGGGGCTGGTAGCTAGATAACCTGCTGGTTCGATGTGAGGAAGAATCCCAATTTGAGAAACACTTGGTAATCGGTAAAGCGCTAGGGAGGTAAGAATTCAGACAAGTTCGGGACCACTGCACGGATGGACTTCTATATTGAGCGATGTTGTAGGTATTTTACTAACTCTTCGTTGATTACGTTAATTAAGTTGTTCAAGTTAAGAACTTGAATTTATCCTTCAATTGAATGTGTTGTAGATGAAATTTTGGATTTTAAACTTACGATGTTAGTAAGGAAGATAAATCTTTATGATATAGTGATTCTTGTATATACAGAATCTAAATTAACTAGCGAAATTTAATCAATGGGTTAGTTTTTCAGTTAATAACACATCAATGTTTACAAGGGGTGTTGCATTCGATTCCATAAAGGGTGTAATCTTGGTTACACCTTCCCGAATATCACATCGGTGACAACAACATGGAAACTATATAAATCTTTCAATAAAAAGTGGCGGGGGCATTTATTGGAGAAACATATGCAAAGTTACATATGTATGTAGTAAATGTTTGAAATGTCATGGTGGACTACTTTCGCAGTTTAAGGTTCATCTAGGACATTGATGGATTCTTACCCTTGGAATTTGACTTGATGAACATTAGAGTAAAGAAGAAGAAAGAAATGAATTGATTCGGCTGTTAGTTGAAAATGTTTTAGTGCTCTGTATTCTCTAGAAATTATTAAAAAAAAATTCCATGAAGGAAGCACCTCTAGGTAGAAGTGGTTTGTGGATGAGAGAGTGGGAGAGACATTCAAACCATATATATTTTTAATACAATGGAGGCTTTAGAGCTTGCCAAATTTATTTAATAAATAGAGAAGATCTGTCTTTGTGGTATTTCTACCTATTTTCAATTGAAATGCGGAATTGTGTGGTTCTTTCTGCTAAGTAGTTTATTATTGTGGTATATCTTCTTGGTTTCAATTTAGCCTCTAGATTGGGTGGTTGTTTTGTTACTACATGAATTGATTTTCCACCACAACCAGTGCGTGAAAATCCACAATCGTTGTATTTATTGCGGGGGTCATGCCTGTGCATTATCTTAGCCTACAATCACATTGAGACATGGTGCTTTCCGAAACTTAAGTTGCTTTATAACCTATAAATTGAATTAACATGGCTTACCGTGTGCCTCCTACATGGGTACTTTGGTTTCAATAGATTATGATGTTAGCAACATAGAAGAGTTTGTTGAATAGGTTCTTAATATCCGGTTGCATCTCTGTTATCGAGGATACAATATGTGCTAAGTTTAAAGATGACACAATCAACATCATGTCTAGCATAACTACAAATTCGAGATTAGGAGTAGTTGCACATCTAAAGGATTGATTCAAAGGACTCAACTAGAAACTTCAACCTTATCTTACTAGCCCCCATTCAATTGCCAAACCAGTTGGAGAGAGGTATTTGAGGTAGACATTCTATGTTACTTCAGATTGCATCTTATAATATAAAATTATAGTTTTATATTATAATTTTCAACCTTACTGCTTACCTTTATTTAGTTATTACGCTATGCAAACATAGTTAACAGGTGACAACAATGTAGATTTCACAATACTAGTTATTGAAAGGAACTTCATCCAGCATACATTCGAAAGGATAGATCCCTTATATACTAACAACGTGGCCGATTCTTTTGTTTTTACCTTTAGCATGTCCATCCCACAATGGGACTAACCCGATTGGTCTAAGAAATACAAATGAGATTGCATCTTTGTAGTCGAAATCACCGGGGATCGCGAGACAAAACCAACCCTTAACATGTTTGGATTTTGGGTGCCTCCTCTCCATTACTGTGAGTTTCAAACATTGGCCACCTTGCAGAACGACGTCCTCGAAATCCCATTGGAATAAAGAGATTATATAAAAAGTAGTCTCGTGGTCCATGCACACAGAAGTGGATCACGAGACTACTTTTTTATATAATCTCTTTGCGTGAAACCACGCGTTCGATCTCTACCTCAAGGTGTCCACATGGCTCAAGTTTAAGAAAACCTCAATGGAATTGAACCTTTCTTGGTGAAAAAACTCCTCTCTTTACACCATTGGATCCAACCTTTGGAATCTGTAATTCGATGCAGATGCAATTGACCGAAATAAACTTTGGGTTAACGTGCATCATTGGACTCCACATAAATGTATGCTTGTGAGGGGTTTTACTTTCATTTCATGTATTCTTTTAGATATATAATTTATAACAATGGTTATGAAGTATAAAATTGGTGGATATTAGTAACAATTGGAACAAACATAGTTTATGCAAGCCCACATTCCTTTGGGGCATCAAGATACATTTTGGAATAATCTATAGATGTAGTACGTCACTACCTAGTAGTATTAAAAGGTAAAATATTTGCTAAACAAAAAGAAATAGGTCACAAGCTATTCAAGAGTGGAACTTTAAGACAAATTGTTGCCACATTTGATAAGAGAGCCTCGACAGTATTAAAAATGGTTCAGTAAGTTGAATCCGATGAATAGAGATTTAATGAGTACAAATTAAAATAATCCATAAAACAGAAAGAAAAAAGAGTTGAAGTGTTGAAAATAATTTACAAAAGTTTAATAAAGAAATTAATTAACACAAATTAAGGATAGCGTGACCAATAATCCAACAATATAGAAGTTGGATAAGAATACACGACGCTAATTGTTTTTAAGTCTTCACCATCAACTGTTCAAGATTACCGAAACTTCTGTTCAAGATGACCGATTTTCCCGCGGGTTGTTTTGCTTTTCCTTTGTTTGTGGAAAACGGTCAAAACTTTGACTTTGGCTCACAAAAGTTGATTATTAGAAATTACATATGAAATCATGGTCTCTTTGGGCAGCGTAGGTCCTCATAAATATCAATGCGGCCAATGCATCTAAATCCTGTTTTCAGTGGAATTTTGGTTTAAATTCAGTGGAAATGGTCATAGTTTCAGGATTGTAATTTCATCCATTCAATACTGTCGGCTTCTGATCCATTCAGAATATCGAAATTACACTTCGAACAATAAATCGATCAGATGAAAAAAGCACACAAGAAAAAAAACATTTAAACAAATTGCTGCGAAGATAGAAATGGAGCGATTGAGTTTGTCAAAGCACCTCTGCCCTATTGAGCTTTGCTTTTACTGATTCACCATAGGTAGCTCTCGAGTTTTTAAATTTGAATTTACGGAAAAGCTCCGGCTTGTGTTCAATGATTTTATCGGTGAAAGTCTGGATATCAGACTCAGATTATTAATGTTTAATGGTTTTGTTGCTGAAGACATGATATTGGTGTCATTGACTTAAGGACGACTTTCTTGCAAGAAATTCCGCTGGTAAAAATGTCAAATACAGCAATCATTGCACCGTTGGGTCGACATTCGGAAAATTGTAAAATACAACAAGCACTGCATTGTTAGGTCGTCGTTAGAAAAAGTTCATCTGCTGCGCTGATGGGTGCTATTTTGCTCTGTTATTTAGCAGACCAACAGAAACGTCTACGAACATCGGCTAAGTCATAGTCAAAGCGTACCAGCTAGTTACCAGTATCACCAAATACTGAATGATGAAACTGCGAACACGCCAGGGAAAGAGGAATCGCAACCCCGGTAATCGAGATGAGCGTAGTGGGCTTGGAAGACCCTCAGCGCTTCACTGTCCTGTGAAAGTAATTTGCCATAGCTTCATTTAAACATGCTTAGATCGTTCCCAATATATTTTATCACGTAAAGTCTTTACTTCAATTACTTAGCCCGAAGAGGATGGGTACCAAAATCAATTAGCTGAATCACTGCCCTGTATATAAACAACGCGCGAGTAACTGCCATCAACGATAACAATTAAACTAGCTAAGCTCCATTTACGTAATTTAGGAACAGCCTTGACACTGATACAGTATATAATTACCGTCTGAAAGCCAGCGCAACGATATACACTGAGATGCGTGTGCGTATCAATTCTATACAGCAGCAACGAAGCGAGGCGGCAATCTGCGTATCCCTAGTTCAACACTAAGAATACTGCCTAATGTAATAACTACTAATATGTGATACTCTCATATCAGTTACGCTTCGTTGCTTCTGCGTTACTCTTGTACAAGTTAGTGCTGATGCAGATGAAAATGCCTTAAGACTGCAGTCCTTCAAATGTCTGGCCGAATTGCCAATTTGCAGGAGCGACGTTATAGGAAGTGATGGTCCGGATAAAAATGGCTTAAAATTGCAGTCCTTCAAATGTCTGGCCGAATTGCCAATTTGCAGGAGCGACGTTATAAGAAGTGATGGTTCTCCCATCGCTGGTGCTGACCTGGAAGGAGAGAGTCTGCCCATTCAAATAGGAGTTGCTCTACCAATTCTGTCCCCAATTGCGGGACATTGCTTGCCAGCCAGTGTTGGAACCTTTGATGGAAACCGCTTCGACATCGCCTGCACCTCCGACGTTGCTAATTAGCACCAAATTGAAGTAGGAGTGGCCATTGATAGTAAATCGAACTCCTCCTTTCCTCACGCATGGTACTCTGAACACGTATATATTAGTCTTGCAGCTTAGCAATTCAACCCATTTACTCACAAGTTGGGAATAGATTTTCTGGATCGAAGAAGATGAATATCGCGTTGACAGACAAATTAGAGTAATAATTTACCTTCTGAACAAGATGGGAACAATGCCACTTCTGTATATGGCAATCTGTTGAAAAGCAGGTTGAGCCATGTCGAAGTGTTGGAGAGGTGGATTGCACCATCCTCCATTGTCGTTGGGAAGAGCAGAGTTCGGGGGG
>SNQJ01S0108079.1:0-15015 GCA_010110895.2 Picea sitchensis
GTGAAGTAAAGAAGAGTGCCATAGATAAAATATGTGGTAAACGACTTGAAACTACCATTGTTGTCCTAGACTTTGCAAAGCCAATGGATGCCATGATCATAAATACTAGAATAAATCCTATGCTCCAAAAATCAAATATGATCCTCCCCACACTTATTCTATCCCAAGATCATCTTCACTAGATGCTACGGCTCAGGTTCCTAGGGCTCCTGACAGTCAAGGAACTACCTCCCCTCTTCCCTCTTCCAAATACAACATTCTAAATCAGTTGGCCAACATCAAAGAACATGCTACCCTCCTATACATGGTTGTCGTCCCTGAACAACAGAAGCATCTAAAAAATTTCATGGAAGGAAAAGATTCCATTGTAGCCAACCTCTCTGAAGAGGTAGATGAAGAGGATTTGTCTGTAAATAAAGTAGGTGTANTTGTTGTCTCATTGACGGTAGTTCGAGCCGAAGTGTAATGTCAAAAATTATTATGGAAGAGCTAGGCTTGTCTTGTAAAAATGAAAACGCCAGAAGCATGCTCTCTTATAATAGTTTACAACAAATGACAATAGGTGAAATCAAGGACTTGACCTTGGTTTTGTGCGCACACCCTGAAATAAGGACAACCCTTAATATTCATGTAATAGATATGCCAGTGAGTAATTGCTTGATCATCTTAGAAAGAGATTGGAAAGCTTTGATGGGTGGATACCTCTCACTTGACGAGACACACTTATCCGTTCCTTGGAATGGTAAAAAAATTCATAGTCCTAAGAGAGGGGAGAATTTCACCTTACATAGAAAGCATCCCACAACCTAATGTGAATTATATCGAGGAGGACCTAGGAGTGTATTCCATCTTTGCAGATGAGGACAACACTACCTTGGAACAAATCGACTTAGAGGATGGGATGTGGCATATGAACTTCGATGGTTCATGCTCCAATGAAGGAAACAGAGCTAGTATTATCTTGTACTCTCATGTGGATAAGATTCATAAATTCTCCTATAGGTTAGAGTTTGATTGCACAAACAATGTCATTGAATTTTGAAGCGTTACCGCTAGGCATTGAAAATGCCTATAATCTGGGTTGGGGTTACCTTACATTTTTTGGGGATTTCAAACTTGTTGTAAACCTTGTACGCAAGATATACTCTCCTATAAAAAAGTTAATGAAACATTACACCCAAGATGTTTGGGCACTTATATCGAACGTACTATCTTTCAACATCACTCATGTTAAAAGGGAATTGAACTCAATGGTTGGAAGGTTAGTTGTTTTTGCAACCTCTCCTACTCGCCAACTTATGCCACAAAGACCTGATTGTACCTTTCAATCTCTATATCGTCTGCACATCCCTGAAAACATAGAGTCATGGCAGGTCTTTCCTAGTGATGAGAGCATATGTGCTTTCAGTCAAAATGAACCTTATAAGCCTAAGGAAATTATATCGATGGAAGATAACAAAATTCCAAAAGGCTTGACTCCTCTAGAAAGTTCATTTTCATTGAGTGATGTAGGCAACAAAGAAAAACATAAAGAAGAGGAGTCAAAAAGGAAAGTGGGTGAAACCATTTCCTTGAACATTGGAACACCCAAGTCCTCAAAGAATGTAAAAATAGGTACCCAATGTTCTGATGGAGAAAAATTGAAGTTCGTTAAGCTGCTTGGTGAATTTCAAGATGTTTTTGCTTGGTCTTATGAGGATCTTTGTGGTTTTGATCCTACTCTTATACAACATGCCATTCCTATCAAGGAGGGAATAAAACTAGTTAGGCAAAGACAAATACCCATTAACCCTGCACTGGAAACAACTATTCGAAAGGAGTTGGAAAAACTCTTGAAGGCTGGGATCATTTTCCCAATTAAGTATTCTGAGTGGGTTTCCAATTTGGTTCATGTTCATAAAACAACTGGTCAGATCAGATTATGTGTAGATTTTCGCGCATTGAATAGGGATAGTATAAAAGATCACTTTCCTATCCCTAATATGGAAATGATTTTGCAGCAAGTTGTAGGGTCACAAATGATGTCCTTACTTGACGGTTTTTCTGGTTACAATTAAATCAAGGTAAAAAGGGAAGACAAATATAAAAACACTTTTATTACTCGTTGGGGCACTTTTGCTTATGAATGTATGCCTTTTGTCTTATCTAATGCAGGTGCCACTTTTCAAAGAGCTATGCAAATAGATTTTGATGATTTGACCAACAAGATTATTCATATCTATCTTGATGACTTAACTTTGTATTCTAAAAATCGATCAGATCATTTTGGTCATATTAAAATAGTTCTCATGCGATGCAGGAAATTTGGCATTTCTCTAAATACTTCTAAGTCTATTTTTGGTGTTACCATGGGAAATATCCTTGGACACATTGTCTCTGATTCAAGAATACGCATTGATCCTGAAAGGATTGATGCTATCCTAAATCTTCTTGCTCCCACTTCCAAGAAGGGGGTTCAAGATTTCATGGGTGTTATTAACTTTGTTCGTAGGTTTTTTCCTGATTTTACTGTAATGGTCAAGCCAATTCATAATTTTCTTAAGAAAGATTGTTTTTTTTCTTGGACATATGATGTCGAAAATACTTTTGTAGGGATCAAGAAAGAAATCAGTTCCGCACCAGTTTTGGCGAAGCTGGATTTTGAGAAAGAATTTATGATATATACTAATTCCATGGAGGAAGCAGTTTCTGCTATCCTCATGCAATGTGATGACTGAGGTAATGAGAAACCAGTGGATTACATGAGTCAAATCTTGTCTGATGATGAGTTTAAATATTCTTTTATTGAAAAGCATGCTTTCGCTCTTGTTAAAGATGTTGAAAAAATTTGCCACTTCATCTTAGGTAAGCACACGCTGGTAAAAGTCCCTTTACCCGTTGTCAAGTTTTTTCTCTCACAAACTTATCTTTCAGGGAAGCTTTCACATTGTCTTGCCAAGATCCAAGAGCATGATTTAACGATCGTGACTTCTAACACCATCAAGGTACGTGACTTATCCCTTCACTTAGCTCAACATATTGAAACTAGTGAAGAAATTGATGAGCATGATAGCTCTCTATCAACATTGTTCTACATTGATAATCAAATCCTTCCTGTGTTTGAACATCCTTGGTATAAAAAATTTGTCTACTATTTGAAAAATAAAATATGTACAAATAACTTAGACACTCATCAAATAAGAAGGCTCCGCCTCGAATCTGCTAGATATGTCATTTTAGGAGACTTCTTGTTTAGAATATATGCCGATGGTATGTTGCTTCACTGTGTAAACAATGAGGAAGCATATAAATTGTTGCAAGAACCTCATGGTTCTTCAAATTTTGTTATTCATGTAGGAGGTCATTTTTCTGCTAAAACCATTGCTTTTAAGATTATAAAAATAGGATACTATTGGCCTTCAATATTTCGTGATTCCTATGTTTTTTTGAGATCTTGTGACAAGTGCTAGAAATTTGCTAGGAAAGAACACCTTTCAACCATGCCTTTACAATCTGTCCTCCCAGACTTTCCTTTTTCAAAATGGGGTTTGGAATTTATCGGTCCTATTAATCCATCATCTTTAGCAGTTCAAGTCTTTATCCTGACAACCACAAACTCTTTTACAAAATGGGCTAAAGTTGTCTCGCTTAGACATTCGTAAATGAGCAGGTGTTTTCTTTCCTTGAAAATAATATTTTTTCTAGATTTGGTCTTCCTTTGGAAATTATTACAGAAAATGGTCCCGCTTTTATTTCTGCTAATATGACCCAATTTTTAGCTAAGTTGGGGGTTAAATATTTTACCTCATCATCTTATTATCCCCAATGAAATGGGCAGGCCGAGTCTACCAATAAAAATCTGGTTAGAATTATCAAAAGGCTCATTGAAGATAAGCCTCGTCAATGGCACACTCTCCTCACTTATGCCCTTTTTGCAGATCGCACTACCACCAAGGTGAGCACTGGTTGCACTCCTTTCCAGCTTTTTTATGGTCAAGAAGCCATTATTCCTACTGAGCTGGAACTTTTCTCCTTAATTTTAATGCTACAGGTCGAAGAATTAAATTCTTCTGATGTTTCTCAAAGAATGAATGCACTTTTGGATTTAGAGGAGCAAAGGACGTTTTCCTTGGATAATATAAAGAGAAGACAATAGATTGTTAAAAAATATTTCAACAAGAGTGTCAAGGCTTTCAAATTTAAAGTCAATAAGAAGGTATTGTTGTGGGATTCAACTCATGTTGATAGAGGAAGGCATTCAAAGTTTCAAAAATTATGGCTGAGTCCTTTTAAGATCGCTTTTGTCTGGGGCACAAATTATTACATTCTAAAGGACTTACAAGAGTGATTGTTTTCCTACAACACTAACGGTTCCCACTTAAAACATTACGTGGAACCAACTTGAAGAGTTTAACGTTGTTTGGAATGTTTCTGTATTTTAGTAGTTTTTATTTATGCTTTTACATTAGTAGTTTTTCATTTCTGTTATTTTATTTTCTGTCATTACATTTCTAGTTTTCCATTTCTGCTATTTTAATTTCTGTCATTTCATTTATGGTATTTTAATTTTTGTCATTTCATTGATGCTTATATCGATGGAAGATAACAAAATTCCTAAAGGCTTGACTCCTTTGGAAAGTTCATTTTCATCGAGTGAATCAAGCAACAAAGAAAAACATAAAGAAGAGGATTCAAAAAGGAAAGTGGGAGAAACCATTTCCTTGAACATTGGAACACCCGAGTCCCCAAAGAATGTAAAAATAGGTGCCCAATGTTTTGATGAAGAAAATTTGAAGTTCACTAAGCTGCTTGGTGAATTTCAATATATTTTTGCTTGGTGATGCAGGAGCATCATACAAAGCCAAAGCACGCGCCTAGACAAAGGAACAATTGGACGTGCAGATGAAAAAAGGACACGTTTTTATGAAAACGTTTTGAATTTTGAAATCCGAAGCATTAATGTAATAGCTAGGATAAGCATACTTACATTTATGTCTTGGAGATATGAACAGGTCTGGAGAAATTACTCTCATCTGCTGGCATTTAAGTCTGTTAATGTAAAGTAGGTAGATATGAATGTTAGATTAGATAGTTTAGAAGCATAGGAGGGAAAACGAATAATAGACACCCTCACCCTTGTATCATGGTATGATTATCATCATTCAGATTGGATAAGTTGTAGAGTTGTAGTAGAGAGTTGTAGAGAAGAACCCATGTACACGAGCACTTGAGTTAATATATGAAACTTTGACTCAATTTTCATCGTGTTATGATGCTTACTGTTTACATTAGTTAAATGGTATGTTTACAGTTGTTTTGTTTCTCTGTTATGCATTTATTCCAATGTTGTATTGTGTGTATGATTTCATGTTGAATGTATGAAGTCCCTGAAAGAGGAAGAATGAGTTTCAATTGTTTCTCTCCCTGAGAATTCCTGCAAGGACTGCAGTGAACGTCCACAAGGTGTGCATTGATGAGGTTATGAGTTTTATCTCAGAAATCTCAGGAGAGATATCGTTGTTCTCATACTAGCAGAAGTGCAAGTGAAGCACATAGCCATGCAAGGTGTGCGCAGGCTGGTTGAAATATTTGAACTTATCAACCAAGAGGAAAGTTGAAGGGCTATTGTTGCAAAGAGTGCACAGGGTCGAAGATTCAAATAACCATAGGTTATTTGGAGGTTTTCCGCAAGGAGTGCGAGCAGGGATCCTTTTGGAAGCTTGACTTTGAAAGTGAAAGCTCAGGAGGGATTTAACCCTTGAAGTGGTCAAAGGGAGACGAAGGTCGAAAATCATCTCATAGAAATCAAGTTCAGGAGGGAGAACACCGAGTCGTTTGGGCATAAGTCATTGAGAAGTGAATTGGGCGGTCAGAATCCTCCATGGAGAACTCGCGAAATCGTGAGGACCGTAGGATCCAGTGGAGTTGTAAGGTGGTTAGGAGTTGGACGAACCCACCACCCTAATATCAGGAATTAACATGGGCGTTGATCATGGTCAGTTTGAGCCATTAGATCATTTCGTGAATTCAGGATCCGTAAGTTTGGAGTGTAGGCCAAAACCCTTGGTCACTCTAATTCCCGAATCGCGAAGGGGATTATCAGGTGTGGAATTGAATAGTGGAAACACTTCATTGAAAAGTGCCAAAATTACGTGGACCATTGGATCTTGTAGATCTGTGAGGAAGCTAAGACTGAGCGTCTTTTAGTGTTCAAAATATCAGAAGGAGTAGCAACCGTTGAATGGGAATCAACAGGAGCCATTGATATCGCGCACTAATTTCGATATTTCAGAATTCAGGAAGTGGAGGAGGCTGTGATTTTGGAGTCGAGAGTTTCAAACTCCCGATACGCGAAATCCTGAAAAGATCTAAGCTGTTAGATCAAGGGAGGCTCACAGCCATCGATCTCGCCAAAAGAAAAATTTCAGAGTTTGGGGAATCATAAGGGAAGAGGAATGACTATTGGTTGTTCGCTCGAAGTCCCGAAAGCTGGAACTAGTGGGTAACAGGTGGCATGTGCTCGTCGCGTTGGAGCGGTCAACCGTCGTTGACATTTCATGTTTCGGTGATTGCAAGAGTGGTGGCATTGTGTCAAGAACCTCCATCTCACGAAGCCCTAAATCTTTCACGGCTTAAACAAAGGGTTTAATTAACTCTTGGTGTGGTTTGGAGAAAATCTTGCATTGATCTCGACCCGAGGGCAGGGGGTCTGCGCCAGTTGTGGTATCAAAGCCCAGAAAAAATTCTTTGCTTTCTGTAGCAGAGAGAGGAAGGGATAATTTTATAGCCATGCTGCCAAGAAGAAGAGACAGGCAAATACCTGATCCATCAGTGGAAAGAGAAATGCGTGAATTGCGTGCCAGACTTGATGCTATGGAGACAACACAGAGGCACACAGTTGACGTTGGGAATATCAGTGAAGATGAAAGTGAAAATTAAGCTGGAAACGAAGGAGAATAAGTTGCAGTCGAAGATGCTGCAGAAGAACACCTATTCAGGGCTGATGCAAGGATAGGTGCTAGGGAAAAAATGGGCATTCCAGCGTACGAAGGCAACTAGGATGTTGAAGAACTTCTAGACTGGATTAGAGCTCTAGACAAATACTTTGACTATGAGGATGTCGAGGAAGACAAGAAAGTAAAACATGTCGTTACTAAACTTAAATGGCATGCAACGTTGTGGTGGGATGAACTGCAGGCTGATAGACATTGCAAAGGCAAGCAGAAAATCAAGAGCTGGGATAGAATGGTTGCAAAAATGAAATCCAAATTCGTACCCAGCGACTATCAAATCACTATGTTTCGGAGGATGTAGAATTTGAGACAGAAGCTGATGTCAGTGAAAGAATACACTGAATAATTCTACAGGATAAACATCAGAGCAGGTCATCGGTAAAGAGATGATGAAAAAGTTGCTAGGTACATGAATGGTCTGCGATATGACATTCAAGATGAGATGAGCATGGTGACCATTCGAAATGTGGAATATGCTTATAATATAGCTCTGAAATCTGAAGAGAAGATGAGTCGAAAGAAAGGTCAAAGAGGCCGAGGAAGAAGTCAAAGCGGAGGTAAGATGATTTCCCAGGACAGAATTCGAAGACCTAAAGAAGAGGAGAAGAAATCTCAACCTTAACCTGAGAGAGGAGGAAGCTCACAGGGAAGGCAGTATGCTGATAAAAATACTTTTCCTCGAGACAGAGGAAGAGGAAGAGGGATAGGAGGTGAAGTGAAATGCTTTGTCTGTGGAAAAATTGGACATAAATCCTATGAGTGTCCAGATAGGAAGAAAGATGGTGGTGAAACTCACATTTCCAAAGCTCAAGGATGTAATGTTGAGGCAGAGGACGCTGAGGGTGGAAGATCCTTAATGATGAGGAAAGTTCTCTTGAAACTAGAGAAGGAACTAGAGAACCCGGCCCAAAGAAACAGTTTGTTTCGGACTGCTTGAAAAACTAAAGACAGAGTATGCAAGGTCATAGTGGACAGCGATAGCACAAACAATCTCTTATCTACAGAGATGGTAGAAAAGTTGGAGCTGGAGACTGTTTCACATCCAAGCCCATACAGAGTTTCGTGGATACAAAAAGGACATCAGGTAAATCTCACTAAATAATGTTTAGTTGAATTTAAAATAGGAGGATATAAAGATGAAATATTATGTGATGTCATTCCCATGGATGTTTGTCATCTATTGCTGGGTACACCATGGAAATATGATAGAAACGCGGTTCATGATGGGAGAAAGAACACGTACACCCTGGAGAAAAATGGTAGGACGCACATGTTGTTGTCGATTAAGGATAAAGAGGTGAAAACAGAAATGAGCAACACTGTACTTCTCATGAGTGGGAAGGAACTTCTTGATGAACTTAAGAAGAAGGAAGACATACAATTTATTGTGGTCAGGAAACCCAAAATTGTTTTGACCAATACGAGAATAGATGATTTACCAGAAGAAATCCAGGAGTTGCTGGGAGAGTTTGTTGATATAGTAGTGGATGAACTACCTTATTTGTTGCCACCTATTAGGAGTATAAGTCATCATATCAATCTTATACCTGGAGCCAGTTTGCTGAACAAAGCAACATATCGGTTGACACCACAGGAAAATGAAGAAGTTAAGAGACATGTCCAGGACTTAATGGACAAAGGATTGATTCAAGAAAGCTTGAGTCCATGCGTTGTTTCGACAGTGCTCATCCCAAAGAAACACGGAGGCTGGAGAATGTGTACAAACTCAATGGAAATCAATAAGATTACCATCAGATACAGGTTTCCATTGCCAATGATGGATACGGTGAAGAAAAGACATAAATCTTTTCACTGGACGGAGGAAGCAGAGAAGAGTTGCAATCTGCTAAAGAAGAAGATCACTGAGAAACCAATTCTGGTTTTGTCGGATTTCAGCAAGACATTCCAGGTTAGGTGTGATGCGAGTGGATTTTCAATTGGAGTGGTCTTAAGCCAAGATGACATGCCAGTCGCATATTTTAGTGAAAAACTGAATGAAGCAAAGATTAAGTAGTCCACGCATGACAAGGAATTCTATGTAGTCATACAAGTGCTGAAGAAATGGAGACACTATTTGGTTCCCAAGGAGTTTTTTTTGTACAATGATAATCACGATTTTCAATTCGTGACTCGACAAGAGAAGTTGAACCAAAAGCATGCTAATGGGTTGAATTCATGCAGAATTTTACTTTTGTGATTAAGCATATTTCTGGAACTGCTAACAAAGTTGTTGATTCTTTGAGCAAGAAATGTTTGCTTATGCAGGAATTCAGAGTCAAGACTTTGGGTTTTGATAACCTCAAATAAATGTACAAGAATGACCCAGATTTTAAAGAAGCATATGAGGTGTATGAGAATCCAATTATCAGAGACAGAAACCAATGGACTGAGTATATGATCCAAGATGGATTATTATTCAGGGGCAATCAACTATGTATTCTGAAATGCTCCATGAGGGAGAACCTGCTGAAGGAAAAACACAGTGGAGGATTGGTCAGACACTTCGGTCATGACAAGATGTTCTCAAAGTTGAATAGCTCATATTATTGGCCAAGGATGAGAACAGATGTTAAGAAATTCATGGATAGATGCAGAATTTACCAGCACACAAAAGGAAAAAGGAAGAACACAGGATTATACCAGCCATTACCCATACCTGAAAGGTCGTGGGACGTAGTGAGCATGGATTTCATATTGGGACTACCAAGGACACAAAGAGGATGTGATTCGATCTTTGTGGTAGTCGACAGATTTTCAAAGATGGCACATTTCATACCATGCTAGAAAACCAGCGACACAACTCATATTGCGAACCTGTTTTTCAAGGAAGTCGTCAGACTTCACAGCTTGCCAAGGAGTATCGTTTCTGATCAAGATACCAAGTTCGTAGGACATTTCTGGAGGACCTTATGGAAGAATTTGGGGACAAACGTGTCTTTTATCTCAACGTATCATCCTCAGACGGATGGACAAACATAGGTCGTAAATAGGAGCTTGGTAGATTTGCTAAGGAGCTTAGTGACTGAACACCATAGTCAATGGGATCACATTCTGCCATAGGCGGAATTCACTTACAATGATTCACTCAATAGAAGCACAGGGCAGAGTCCATTCTAGATTGTATATGGAATGCAGCCAAGGGGAGTTTCTGAACTGAAAGATGCAGAACAAGCCGAATTCAGGAGTGCTAGTGCAGAGGACTTTGCAGAAGAATGAAGGAGCTTCACAGCCGAATCAAGGAGCGATTGCAGAATTCAAGTCAGGAATACAAGCATAGATCAGATCAACACATGAGAGAACTTCAATTTGAAGTTGGTGATTTGATTCTTTTGCATTTGAGGAAGGAGAGGTTCACAAGGGGAACGTATAATAAGCTGAAGATGAAAAAGATTGGATCGTGCAAGGTCATAAGGAAATTTGGGGCAAACGCATATGAGATTGAATTACCCGATGGGGTTGAAATCTCACTGATATTCAATGTTGTGGATTTGTACCCTTACAGAGCTGGAGAAGTAGGAACAGAGGATGAGCAAGAAAAATTTCAATGGACAAAACAAATGCCTGTAGCTGAAAAGCCACAGATGGAAGGCATAATTGACAAGAGGATTAGCAGAAAGACCAGGAGAAAGGAGTATTTTGAATACTTGGTCAAGTGGAAGGGACATCCAGTTGAAGATGCCAGTTGGGAGGATGAAGCAGCAATTCAAAAGCATGGACAAACCATGCAAGAACTCATGAACAAGAGTTCATGAAAATTTTCAAGTGAGGGAGTATGATGCAGGAGCATCGTACAAAGCCAAAGCACGCGCCTAGCCAAAGGAACAAATGGACGTGCAAATGAAAAAAGGACACGTTTTTATGAAAACGTTTTGAATTTTGAAATCTGAAGCATTCATGTAATAGCTAGGAGAAGCATACTTACATTTATGTCTTGGAGATATGAACAGATCTAGAGAAATTACTCTCATCTGTCGGATGTAATAGGAATTTAAGTCTGTTAATGTAAAGTAGGTAGATATGAATGTTAGATTAGACAGTTTAGAAGCGTAGGAGGGAAAACGGATGATAGACACCCTCACCCTTGTATCATGGTATGATTATCATCATTCAGATTGGATAAGTTGTAGAGCTGTAGAAGAGAGCTATAGAGAAGAACCCATGTACAGGAGCACTTGAGTTAATATATGAAACTTTGACTCAATTTTCATCGTGTTATGATGCTTACTGTTTACATTAGTTAAATGGTATGTTTACAATTGTTTTGTTTCTCTGTTATGCATTTATTCCAATGTTGTATTGTGTGTATGATTTCATGTTGAATGTATGAAGTCCCTGAAAGAGGAAGAATGAGTTTCAATTGTTTCTCTCCCTGAGAATTCCTGCAAGGACTACAGTGAACGTCCGCAAGGTGTGCGTTGATGAGGGTCTGAGTTTTATCTCAGAAAAATCATGAGAGATATCGTTGCTCTCATACCAACAGAAGTGCGGGTGAAGCACACAGCCGTGCAAGGTGTGTGCAAGCTGGTTGAAATATTTGAACTTATCAACCAAGGGGAAAGTTCAAGGGCTATTGTTGCAAAGAGTGCACATGGTCAGAGATTCAAATAACCAGAGGTTATTTGAAGGTTTTACACAAGAAGTGTGAGCAGGGATCCTTTTGGAAGCTTGATTTTGCAAGTGAAATCTCAGGAGAGATTTAACCCTTGAAGTGGTCAAAGGGAGACGAAGGTCAAAAATCGTCTCATAGAAATCAAGTTCGGGAGGGAGAACACCGATTCATTTGGGCAGAAGTCATTGAGAAGTGAATTGGGCAGTCAAAATCCTTCGTGGAGAACTTGCGAAATCGCGAGGACCGTAGGATCCAGTGGAGTTGTAAGGTGGTTAGGAGTTGGACGAACCCACCACCTTGATATCAAGAATCATCATGGGCGTTGATCATGGTCAGTTTGAGCCGTTAGATCATTTCATGAATTCAGGATTCGTAAGTTTGGAGTGCAGACCAAAACCCTTGGTCACTCTAATTCCCGAATCGTGA
This sequence comes from Picea sitchensis, assembly GCA_010110895.2. Taxonomy (NCBI): domain Eukaryota; kingdom Viridiplantae; phylum Streptophyta; class Pinopsida; order Pinales; family Pinaceae; genus Picea; species Picea sitchensis. The sequence continues at coordinate 12,028 of SNQJ01S0108079.1, forward strand.
AGGGGATTATCAGGTGTGGAATTGAACAGTGGAAACACTTCGTGGAAAAGTGCCAAAATTTCATGGACCATTGGATCTTGCAGATCTGTGAGGAAGCTAAGATTGATCGCCTTTTAGTGTTCAAAAGCTCAGAAGGAGTAGTGTTCGTTGAATGGGAATCAACAGGAGTCGTTGATCTCGCACACTAATTTCGATATTTTGGAATTCAGGAAGTGGAGGAGGCTGTGATTTTGGAGTCGAGAGTTTCAAACTCTCGATACGTGAAATCTTGAAAATATCTAAGTCATTAGATCGAGGGAGGCTCGCAGTTGTCGATCTCACCAAAGGAGAAATTTCGGAGTTCGGGGAATCATAAGGGAAGAGGAACGATTATTGGTTGTTCACTCGAAGTCTCGGAAGTCGGAACTAGTGGGTAACAGGTGGCATGTGCTCGTCGCGTTGGAGCGGTCAACCGTCATTGACATTTCACGTTTCGGTGATTGCAAGAGTGGTGGCATTGCATCGAGAACCTCCATCTCGCAAAGCTCGAAATCTTTCGCGGCTTAAACAAAGGGTTTAATTAACTCTTGGTGTGGTTTGGAGAAGATCCTGCGCTGATCTCGGCCCGAGGGCAAGGAGTCTGCGCCACTTGGTCTTATAAGGATCTTCGTGGTTTTGATCCTACTCTTATACAACATGTCATTCCTATCAAGGAGGGCATAAAACCAGTTAGGCAAAGACAAAGACCCATTAAAGTTTATCCTAAACGAGTTGAAGCTATTGATCTAATTAATATTCCTAGAAATAGAAAAGAGATTCAATATTTTTTTAGGTAAAATCAATTTTTTGAGGAGATTTATTCATAATTTTGTTGAAATAATCAAATTGATTACAGATATGCTAAAAAGGGAAAGCGAGGTAAAATGGACTGCAGAAGAAAAAACATCCTTCGAACGTGTTAAGAAATCCATAGGAGAAGCACCAGTATTGGTAAGTCCCGACTATACAAAATAGTTCTTAATCTTCTCCTTTGCATATGAATATACTATTGCAGTAGTGCTCCTTCAAAAAAACGAAGAGGGATTCGAACAACTGATAGCCTTTTTTAGAAAAAGCCTCAGATATGCAGAGCTAAGATACGACATTCTTGAAAAACAAGCTTATGCGATGGTGAAGGATCTCAAATCTTTCCGAACATATGTCTTGCACTAAAAAATAACTGCTTATGTACCAACAAATGAAATTAAAGATATCTTGGTTGAACCAGAAAACGATGGAAGAAGAGGTAAATGGTTGGCTAAAATTAAAGAGCTTGATTTAGAATTTAAACCAACCAAACTAGTGAAAGGTCAAGGTCTAGCAAGGCTGTTAGCAGAATCAAATTTCAGAGTTCTTGGAATAAATAACTTTGAGTCTCATGATTCTCTCTTAGATATAGAGGAAATTGATGATCAAGCGCCTATTATTCAGATTGAAGATAATTTTTCCTCCTCATCTTGGTACAGTGACATTGTTTCATATCTCCTTACTCTTCAATGTCCGAATGATATAACTCCTTCTAAGGCAAGAACGTTAAAGTTACATGCAATTAATTATTGAATTATTGATGACAAGTTATACTGGAAAGATCCTCTGGGTTTCCTGTTATATTCCCTTATAGAATCTGAAACATAAGGTGTCATTGACGAATTTCATGAAGGATTATGCGAAGGACATCATGCCTGGAGAGAAACAACTTACAAAATTTTAAGGGAAGGATATTGTTGGCCGAAATTATTCAAAGAACTTGGTGATGCACTCCAAGACAAAGCACATTCCAATAAAGTATCACTTTCTACAGGATCGGGTTGCAGAAAAGAACATCAAAGTTGAATATGTGGGCACAAAAGAACAAGTGGCAGACATCTTTACAAAACCACTTCCACGGGAAGCCTTTGAGTATCTTCTCCAGAGAATCCAAGTTATTTCTACTCCAAAATTAATGCTTTTGAATGTCGATCTTATATGTCTTAGATGTACACGAGGAAGCACCATAAAGAGGACAATTAAGTCAAGGGGAGCAACCCTGGATGGAAAGATACCTTTTCCATTGATGACAAAGGGGGAGAGATTCATCAGATGTAGAGGACAAAGGCATGGTGTACTATAATTCGAAGTGAAGTGATGGGTGTACTATAATTCAAAGTGAATTCAAAATAAATTATTTAAATAATAAATTTAATGGAAATTAGAAGTGGGTTAACCCTAAAATAAGGAAAGTGGGCAAAGTGACCTAGAAGATGTTTTTAAGAAAGCTACTTGGAGAGTATAAATAAGAGGAAAGACTCTCTCATTTTAGATCACACTTGAGAATATTGAATATATATAGGCTTCTGAGGTAACCAAAGGATATCTAAGCCAAATTTATGAGGGAAGGTGAAGAAAAGAAGGCCGAAATTCAAGGAAGGATAAATTCTTTTGATGATTCTTTCTAAGGTATGTTATTTAAAGGTCATCTCACCATTTTAGAATTTTTTTTTTTTTCTAGAATGATTCAGACTGTGAAATTGTTATTCCATTGAGGAAACATATCCAAGTATCTGTGGTAAAAAATTCATCTTGTGGGTCATTGTATTTTTGGAGTTACACTCTGTGGAAAATAGGGTTTGTGGCTAGTCCTGAAACTAGTCTAAACCAGGTGTTTCGGGTAAAAAATGTTGATTAAGGTTGGTTGTCATTGATGTCCACCCTTGAAGAAAGATATGTAGCACAAAGGTTTGGGTAATGGACCCAATAGTGTTTGATGTAAATATGACTCATTATAGTTTTGTCATGGTTGATAAGAAGTAAATATGGATGAACTCCAAAGTGGTCCCCTTATGGTGAAAGCCCTCACGGGAAGACGCTTCGTGGAGTAAGAGAACCCATGCTTAATTGTGGAATAATGAGATGAAGGAAAGTGAATTTTTCAGGGAAAATATCCTAGATGGATAGTTCTTGTCATGTCATTTCCGGTGGTATGTGGAACGT
>SNQJ01S0108079.1:15025-30958 GCA_010110895.2 Picea sitchensis
ACAGGTTGGTGCATGGTTGATGCACTTGTTTATGGTACATGTTGATTACAGGTTGGTGCATGGTTGATGCACTTGTTTGTGGTACAGGTTGATGCATGGTTGATGCATGGTTCAGATTTATTGTTACATGTTTACAGCGGTATATCTCACAGTGATAGTGTGACAGTGGTTCCATCATTCTACTTCTACTTCAGGGTGGTAGGATGGGGCAAGGACATGTGGTTGTAGCCACCTTCCGGTTGTAGTCGGAGAACATTGGGGGTTTTAGCCTCCTTTTGGTTGTAGCCAGAGATTTGGAGAGTTGGAGCTTCCCTCAGGTTGTATCCTGAGAAACTAGGGGATTGGAGCCTCCTTCCAGTTGCAGCTGGAAAACAAAGGAAGTTGGTGCTTCCAATGAATGTAATTCTTCAAGACATATAAGAAAAAACATTATGTGGTTTTCTCCCAATTTGGGTTTCCAAGTAAAACACTGGTGTATTGTGTATGTGTGTGATTCTTTATTTATTACTGCTCATTATTGGATAATAATTCTACGTTGATATAACATTTGAAGAAAAAGGATTATAATTACATTATTACTGATTCACCCCCCCTCTCAGTAATCCAACAAAAACATCATAACTTCTTTATAACAAATAAAAATTCAGTAAGACCAAATGTTTTGGTTAGATTACATTCTTTAGTATTCTATGTAACATTTTCAGATCCATTCAACAAATATTCCATGTGGGGAACGCTCTACAAGGTCGCTCTCTAGAATAATCCAGAATTCAGCAAGGTATGCCATTTTTTCTATAAATACTTTTCTGAGAGGTTCCAAGTAGTGACACTTGGAGGAATTGCATAAAACACACTGAAGAACATTGTGTATCGGTTTCATATCTTTATTCATTACAGGTAAATAGTTATGATTATTTCAAATTAGGGTTGTTGACTAATCCAAAACTAGTCATGTGAGACTAAAGAAAAGTTTGATGAAAATGCTAGTCTCTTGTTGTGAAAGTTGTTGAAGGAAAATCTCCCTATGGATAGGTAGATCTCCTCTTGAGAGATATACTCTTAACTCTTAAGACATAAGACGCTTAACATGGACACTAACTTCCTTTTAGATCTATACAAACTAATGTGCAAGGAGGAAGGAGAAAAAGAAGTACCTTTTACCGGCGTTTGTCCCTGCACGCTCCGAGTTGAGCTCCAATCTTTCGCTCCTCTTCACCATGATAGAGCCTATATATTAACTATTAATTGACAGGCATCTTAACTATTAATTGACTGAGATCAACAACCTATTAATTGACGATTAGTCCTGATGATGAATCTCGATTCAGATTCGAAACGTCGATGACAAATATGATACCAACTGTGGATTATCCGGCAAATAACTTTGAAACTCCTCACCACATAAATCTAAAAATAGGATTATAATTCCTCTATTACTGATTCACCCTCCCCCCTCTCAGTAATCCAACATGAACCACACTTTTAAACAAATGAACTCCCGAAGCTCCGAAGCTCTGGAGTTTCGAAACCCTTAAATATATATAACTGTTCGAACGTTTACTCTGGGAATTCGGATTTCAGAGGATTTCTATCATCCTTCATCCAAAACCCCCAAATATTGAACTTATGAAGTACTTAAGGCTAATAAAATGTTTAAAGCATTATTAATTAAAACATAAAAGAGATTGATTAGAGATTAACTTCTTCGGGAATTCGGCCTTCGGGAGATTTCTTCCCTCTTACATTCAAAACCTCTGAACATTGAACCGTCGAAGTATTAATGAAATTTATGATTGGCTAAAGTTAAAGATTTGAGTAAATATTGTGATTTTCCAGGTAATAAATTCCATTAGATTTTTAATAATATCTCTATCATTAAATCAATACGAAGATTGATAGACTTTATGAATAAAACATTTCGAATCTCAAGTCATTCTACCATTTGCAATTAGAATTTTTAATTCAGTAATTAAGAGCTTACAGACTTCTCTTGTTACAGGAAGGTTAATTTCATTTCCCTGAGGATTATGGCACCATGCAAAGTTTCTAAGAAGAAATATGCATCAACAAATGATTCCAATCCAAACACATACGTTCTATCAGACACCACTTCGTGAATTACAAATGTCATCAAGTCTTGGAAGCAGGTCTACGGTATCTTAGAACATGAGATTCTTATCTATCTGGACAATTTTGCCGAGGAAGAAGATGAGTCCTTCTCAGTCAAGCTGAGATTGGTAGCACAGTCGGAACTGCACAATATTATTTCACAACCTAAGATTATACCCTATAATGATATGATAAGTTGGGCTCTAGATCATGTCGACATTCAAACCATAAGCGTTATCAGTTACCAGAAGACCTATGTCGGCTCTTTTCGACCGGAGGACCTACAAGTAATGTATAAAATTTATTCTACACCCAAATATACTTACAATGCAACATTTCTTCTAGATTTTGAGAGAAAAGAATGCACTCAATACGACATAATTGGTCATGATATAATCAAGACCTGGTGGGGAAATCTGACCAAGTTCAAAACCGACGCTCATGGTATGTATTCCACGGCGTCCTTGGATGCTCATATCTTATATATAGCCATGATGCTCTGTCATTTATTTGGGAGAAATAACCCTACACATTTCTCAGTTGAGTGGGTGGCTATAATTAATGAATTAGTCGAAGGCTATGTTTTCAACTAGGAAAAAATATTGTCTGAAAACCTGGCTAAGGAGGTTGTTGAAACCAATCATTGAAATAAAAAGGGAGACATGCTCATTTTACATGTTCGCATACATCATCTATGTCATTTGCTTCATGACCCCATTTCCCCTGATGAAATGGAGTTGGACCCCGGCTAGTTCTGAGCCTATACATTTCTACCACTCCAAACTATGGGAAGAAAATGATAAAGATTTCTTTTATGAGATCTATCACAACGTAATGGTACCTATTCATGTAGCTATCTATGGCCACCTACCACTCAGGATTTCAGAGAAGATTATGGGAAACCTAGGCACATTTGCAGACCGTTACATTGAAGAGAACTTCTCTTACATTAGAGTATTTGGTTGCTCCATTCCTCCTCATGCCCTTCCAAAATGTTTTACCTAACAAGACGGTGTGCCGAGAAGTGGCATACCAAACAGTAGGAGGAGGAATCACTAAGGAATTGAAAGCGGCTTAGAAAAATGTATCGCCAACTTTTCCCATCTAGGTTGGTATGTTTACATTGTTAGATTTTGGTCATACCAAAGTCGAGGTTGCATCCTTGGAAGATTTCAAATTAGTTGACATTGAATTCAAAATAAATGATCCCCATAAGGTGGTAGAGAATCATTTGGCTCAATTCAACATGAAAATATACATCCATGAAGAGTCTCCTTATGATGAGGTTTTCAAGGGAGCTAGATCCTATGAATAAGTTCAAAATATATTTCAGAATCTACCTCTTGACCAACAGGTTGGTTTCCTCAACTTTCAACAACATAGACAAAACAACTTGCCTAAGATTTTACAAGGAGATTCAAGGCCCATTCCATCTTCCCAGGACGTTAAACCCATAGAATCTCAGCCAAGTTACTCCACTGAGAACAAAACTGAAGAAGTATTGAAGAGTTCATATGGATTATTTAAAGAGATAAAAACATCACTGCTAGGTCTAAATGATCAACGGATATTAGCCCAATTTGAATATTTCATGAAGCAAGGACAAGTTTCCCCCCCTTCAACACCAGTTACTTATGTTTTCATCCCAAACACAACAAGTCCATAAAGATCCACCTCACTTATCTCTCTTATTCCCTCATTAACCCCTTTAGCGACCAGTTTTGAAACTCCTATTTCAGAGGTCATTCACATAGATGAACTTACTCCTATCTTTCCTGTAGAAATGTCTCCCTCTAGTTTATTTTTCAACAAGAAAAGGAAAGGTATTGTAAAGAAATAATCTCATCAAAAAGATGGAGTAGTTACTAAAAGGCAAAAAATAGTGTATGATGGAAAAGGCCAAAATAATCCTGAGTTTGCCAAAGAGGTTGCAAATTCACTAGGGGCCTTCACCACTACCAACCAATGGTCAGTGGATAATCTAACCAAGAAACTGCAACAAAAATCTCCTTTGGTGGAACAATTGTAGAATGAAATCCAAAGCACAGAACAGACTATCGGGATCAAAATGAATCGTGACATAGAGAAAATCAGGTTAAATTATCAGCAGCAGATGAAGAAGTTACAGGAGAAACTCGCGCTGATTTACCAAAATTCACAGACCAAGAAAGCCATGATTACTCAACGGGACAATTTGATAGAACAGTTGCAGGTCAAATTAGTCCTAATATACAACACAACAATAGAGATCATTGCTTTCAAAGAACAAGCAGTTGAAATGAATGAGAAGTTGGAAGCTTCCCAGCAAGATCTATATCAAAAGGTGGATACTATTTAGAAATACTATCAGGAAATAAATAATTCTCTGAAAAGTATTTATCTAAAAGAAAAGGATGCAAGTGTTGCTAGATCCAAGTTTCAAGAATTCATTATATGGAGGAAGAAATCCAATATCCCTGGTCTCGCCCCTTTTTCACAATATGAAGTGAAGGGTGAAATGGGCTTGAAAGTTTGGGAGAAGAACCTAGAAGAAAGCAAGAAGATTTCCAGAGAGGCAAAGGAGACTTTTCTAAATACCCTGTCTTTTGTAGAAACAAAATTGGTTGAATTTGAAGGAAATGATATCTCAGAGGCACTGGGCAGATTGAAATATAAATGAATAAGGAAAACTATAGAAAAAATAAGGAAAATATTCAATCTGACATCCAACAGATGAATCAGATTGATTTTCTCAAGATTAATGAGTTGTTGGAGAAGCCTTATTTACAGTATCAAATTACATCCCAGGCAGTAAAGAATATCCAAGAGAAACTACCACTAGTACACAAGAAGGTGTTTTCCTTCAAATTAAACGTGAAAATTGAACCTTCGATATTTGTTGTAGCCTTGATGGATATGTGTACCCAGTTCAATGAATAGAGAAAAGAAAGTTCGTCTGGGAGAAAATGAAGGAGCATATGAAGCACCAACACATCAAACCATAACTCAACAATATATGCGTTATATTTTTCCATTCGGATTGTATTCTATATTTAGAGCAGATATTGTGGAAAGTCTAACTACTTTTAGTTGAGACAATTTTGGTATAAATAGATAGATATTAGATCTATTCCGGGTTGCTTATGGCCTAATGTAAAAGAGAGAACTTATTGAATATTAATACAAGAGAAGACATAGATTCTAATTCTTGTTTCATTTGAGTTATGTGTTTTCCCTGTGTTTCCATCTCTTATTAGTTTCCTTTTGTAGTTCTTGAAGGGTGAATGAGTACAATTTAGTAATACATCTATTGTGATCTTAATACATCGGAATTCCATTCGATTTCAATTTTTCCTCTATTCTTACTGTGAGTAAAAACAAGACCTATGATCTGTGTGAATTGTTGCATTCTTAATATTCTTTCAAGGGTACATCTTCTATTTTTCTTCTACTGCAAATGAGGTAAGACTTATCTATAATTGATACCTTGCTTTATTTTAACTTTTTTGTCAATCATTTCTACATCATTTGAAATTAAATTTACGACTCAGATAATGAGATATTGCCTCTGTACTGTCTTATCATAAATTTCACTTATAGTTATTTCTCAAAAAACTGAAGGTAGAAGAAAGCACTTATAAAAAAATTCATTTAAATCTTTGATGCCTGACATTATTTTTCAAACCTATAATCAATCTCAGGAACAACACCAGTAACCTTCCCACCAAGATTTGACATGGAGAAGGGCTTTAAGGATCACGAAGGTGATCTTTTTGTTGGGATGATCGAGTGGTCTACATTCCTTAGCATTTATATCAATCCAGGTAAGTAAAATTGTGAGGCACATGCACAATATGTGCATAACTAATCTTGAGATTACCTAAAAACTTCTACTAAAATCAAGGTAGTAAAATGCTAGACTCGCAAACAAAAATTAATTCTTTTGGTTATAATCACTCAAATTTGACTGTCAATAGTAGGGAATCAGATTATAAATAAACTCTTAGTTTTACTTATTTTCTCTGTGTGAGTTAAAAGGATGAATGAAAGGTAAATGAAATAAAGAAATGTGTTGATAAAAAGAACATAAAGGAATTGCAGACTCAGTTCAAACTCTGATGTATTTGTGTGATGATTGTTTGCATGGCACAATAGATGAAAGATCATTTAAGTATTTGATTGTCTTTAACATCAGTATCTAAAACAATCATTAATCACCATAATCAGAGTAACATTGTGTGTAAAAAAATTCTTAATCTACAGGAAATTACAACAGTCCATGTAAATCTACAGTAATTTGAAGGCAATTAATAAATGTAACTTCTAAAACAACTTACATAAATACAACACATACCAATGGGCCCTCCTGGAATATGTTGTTAAAGGAAAATCAGACTGTAGAAGAAATATTAACTCATAAATTTAAGTCAAAGCTCCATTATATTAAAACTTCAATGAAATTCAGTAGTTACAATTCAAGTCTTGGATCATAATCTCAATATTCACACTAACTTAGATATCCCCTATTTTCTAATATTTATTCATATCTCAGGAATTCGAGTGTTTTTCATTTACACTCTGTTTTACAAAACTGATTACAGGAAAATCGTTTAGATCTTCATTTAGCACTTTGCATAAATTATCCACGATCCTCTGAGTTGAATCCTCGATATTCTTATTGGATGAATCATATTCCTCTCTCCTAACATCACATTCATGATTATGTGAGTTGGCTGACAGGTTTGCAGCTAATTTTGTGAATTTCCTATAATTACCTGCTAGATTTGACCATGGATTGACCACCAAATTTTGAATGCCATAGGAATGATACAATAGGTGGATTACCATCTCCTAATATTGATGAAGTGCCTCTAGGTGGAAATTCTCCCTTTGAGCGAGTGGAAGTATGCTAACCTCAAATTCCTATAATAATTCGTAAAACAAGGTTAATTCCTATAATAAATGAATTTTAGGTGATTTTGCTACAAAAATAGCTCTTAATATCATTTACAAGTAAAACTAAGAGTTAATCTCAAAATGTCAACTTATTACCTTATTTAATGCTCATTATATCATTGATTAGGTGAAAATGGGAAAAAAATGGAGGCTTTGATGTCACAATTGGAGGTAAATGGGCCTGGTGAAAGGATCAAAACTAGTAGCCAACACTTTTCACCGTCGAAATTTTTTTGGACGGAGTAATAACCTTCTAGCATATTTAACCATTTCTCTAGAGAATATACATCTATATGGCATTCAAAGAAGGGTATATCAAAATTAAATTCTACCTTGAAGGGTGTCACACCTCCAAAATGGCTTCTTATCAATGATGCATCGATCGCCATCGGTAATTGTCGAAGGATCTGAGCGAAGTTTTCCATCATCTCGTTACTATGTCACGTGAGGCATTACTCGAGCAATATATTGAAATAATCTTCTTCTTCATCATCTCTCTTTTCTTCCGCCATGGGAGATCACCTTGGGTTGGAGAGTGGTCATCTCCAAGTGAAACTACCTCGAGACCCAACTCTTTATACCCTAACCTCATTGGGGACATGCAACGAGAAATAGAAAGAAGAATATTACTCTGATACAACCAACCTAAATTATATTGAGAATTAAATGAGATACAAACAAAAATATACCAAAGAACACATAATTACAATGAAACCCAACATTTATTAATGAATAAAATAGTAGAGTATTGGAGAATACAAATTGGCTAGAATGGTGGTAGCTTATCTTTGAAGAGAAAGAGATGTCAGCTACACTCATTCACAAAAATATATTATAAGAGGTCGAAAGAGTGAGTGTGTTGGCTATATCATGAAGGAATAATAATATATCCTTTTACAAATGAGAGGGCCCATATATATAGTACTTACGGATGTCTTTTCCCCCAAGAGTAATATCATTTCACTTATTTAATATTATTATATTTTTTATTTTCTTTATCCCATTTTACAAATACCATGGGTTCATAAACCATCGGTGGTAAAACTAATTAATATTGTGCACACATATTTTTACCATTGTATTATTATTATTTATTTTATTTCTCTCCATTTTTTAAATGCCATGGGTGTATACCATGGTTTATCAAAACCACAAGTTTAAAATGTTGATTATGTTGAAGAGGTGGATGTCCACTGATATTTGATCAAGCAAGATGCACTTTTTTGGCCTTTGTAGTAGCTCTGTCCTCCAGAAAACTTGAAAATTTTTCTATAAAACCCTTGAACAATAGCCTAAAAAATCACATAAAAATATATAGATGTAGAATAAGTTTTTCAAGCAAGTTTTCTCATTAATCTCCAACAATTAAAATCAAAGAGGATTCCTCCTTTTATAAGGAGCCTCAATACAATGAAGAATAGAATATTCTGGCTCAAAACCATGAGCCTAAAAATCATTGGCCTAGTCAAAACCATGGGAAAAATACAATAAATGGGATAAAATATCCCTCAAAAACCTCTAATACATGAGTGCCTCCCTCAAAATGGCCAAATATAATAAAATAAGGCCACATGTGTGGAGTAGGTGGGATTAGAAAATGTGTGCTCTCTCAATGAGTGTGCCAACATCAAAAAATGAGTGAAGAATAGGTCAAAGATGGTCTAAGAACATGGAGTGTTCCTCTAATGAACTCCCAAGAGAAAGGAGATGGACCAAAGAAGAAATAACCAACTCCAAGTGTGTGATGTCACCCCAAATGTGTGGTACATCCCAAGAATAATACAATGTAAGTGGCACGTGTGACCTCCTTAGGAAAATCATTGTGGTCAATGCCACATCATCCAATAGTCAACATATCCACATGCAATCACCTCCTCAAATGCATCAATAGACTCCCATGTGTCTTCCAAGGGAATAATGATTCATATGTGTGAGTACAACATCTAACTAAGCAAGGAGACTAAATCTGAGTGGTCCATGTCGCAAGTGTGATGACATGGTGCCCTTGTCATGGACTGATGCATGGTCATAAATCTCAAAGAAGTGACATGTATTGAAAGGAGGTACATGAATCCTAAGGCAGATGGAACGAATACCAACATATATAGATATGATAAAAAATGAGTACATGGATCCCAATGCAACATCATGGATCCTAATGCAGTGTCACAGATCTCAAGGCATGGTACACAAAGGCCAATGCAAGGTACCCACTTGAAGTGATGGATCTAGCTTCTTGGCAAGCCATTAGGTGATACACACCTAGTGATCTCTTTTAGCACAACATAACAAATAAGGGTTAGTTTTAATATTTGCCTAAGTTTTACCAAGGGAGAACAACATTAACCCTTATACATGTGRCAAGTCCTAAGACAATAAGTACTTCCCAAGTGCCTAGGTGAAAGACAAGTAAAGTRATGAATAATTATGAAAAGGGGAAAGGAAAGACCTCATGTGAAGACCCTCAAAGTCATTTATATGCACATATCCTTTTATTTATTCATTTTTCATGAGCTAAGATTTTTTATGCAATGACCTTCAAGAGAGATATTTAGCATTGAATTGCATGTCCTTGGCACTATTTCTTACAACCCATTTTTGTCGTTTTCTTTATGTATTAAATTTATTGAACAAGTCCCTTTTTCTTTAGATAATCATAGACAAGCTAGGGACTAGGGGAATTAGCCTCATAGTGAGGTGGAATTGCTCAAGATTTACATTTTTGTCTTTTGACTTTATTTCTCTTCACCTCTAGCATTTTTTTGGCTTTATTAGTCCACACTTTCTTCATTAGACCTTTTTTTTTTACATTTGATAAGTCTTACATGATCATGGTATAATTGTTATGGATAGAATGAAGTGAAACAAGAAAAATGGAAGGTGTCTAGCATGCTTAGAATGTGGAAAGTGTTATCTTGTCTAGTTACCTAGTAGTACAAATTGACTCAAGAAATGACAATACTTATAAAGGAAAAATATGCCCCCCCAAGGTACGATGAGGAAAATAATAAAACTATACATGTTATGAAATGATATTAGATTTAATTTTAATGTTTACCACTTTCATGACTAACCAAGAAGTTATAAAATCACATCCAAATGAAACACCAATACATAGAATGCCAAGATAGATTATATTGAAACCATAATGTACCATACATAGTGCATCTGTCATATGAGGAGTGAGGGAGGAGAATGAGATATACCAAAGTTGAACTAGCACAATCATACATTTGATGGAGATAATGAGAAGAATTTCCTAAGTCTGGAGAAGATGAGAAATATGGCTCATGAAAAATATCAACATGACACCCTATGAGGGTACCTCTAGAGTTGTCGCCCCTCGGGCGTAATAGGAAGGAACATTCCAAAAATATATGCAACCTTCAAAAATCGATAGGTGGACCATAAATCAAACATCATTGAAGTGGAAGATAAGATTACGAATCAACCTATTGCCATTTTATTTCATTCATGACAAAGTCATAGTTACATTGCCCCTAATTTAGTTGAAAATTTCCATTTGAAGAGAAGTAATCACGAGAAATCATGGTTGGTTCAACTAGCTACAAGAGCCAAAAAATAATTAATGAGATCGTTAAAACTTGTCCAATAGATATGAATGGTGTCAATAMTATCATCGATATAAAYATCATACCACTTGGAACATATAATGTTCACATTAAAATGTATTAGTTGGATGTACATCATGTGGTTATATATTTCCATAACAAGACATTTATTTGTCTCAATGAAGAAGGAAAGCAGAGGATTGATCCAGGAGGATCCAAAAGGATAAAAATTTGAAGTATTCACATCTAAGCAAAAAAATGGCACTAATTCGAAGAGCTCGGTGAGATATTTCCAACTGCGCAAACGACACCTCAAACCGAGTTCGTATGAAGAAGTTACAACTGGTCAAAGTTTCAGTCAAACTAGGAAAAAGTCAAGCAGGATAGTCTGTATTGATGACATCAGCATGACATCATGTTGACGTCAGTAGGGATACGTGGAAACCCCAGAGCATGACATGTGTCACCTATTTTTGGCATTTTCAGGCTACGAAATGGCCCAATAAAAATGTGCCACGTGGCACTCTCAGGAGGCACCATGTGGAACCACCCAGAGATTGCCATGTGGCCTAGTCACAATGCGACACGTGGCCTAGTCACAATGCGACACGTGGTCTGACACACAGAAACATAGGAGGGAGACACACAATAAAATATTTAGCAGGAGGAAAACCAATCAGGGCGTTCCACATGGCCCAATCATGAGATGCCATGTGGCACCCATTGGATGCCCAATGAAGGCTGGGGTTCGAAAATCAAAATTAAAAAAAGGGCCACTGAACTAGCCGACGACCAACCGATGGAGCCCACACCCGCCAAACAAATTGGTGGAAATTAGTTAAATATGGAGAGAATTTTTGAACAACGGGATGAATATATCATATGGTTTTTAACCATATGCTAAAATATTATAACCATATGCCCAACGAGGAGGCCCGCGGGTTTGACCTCGAGACCTCCGCCAAACTTAACCATGCCACTTGTCAACGCGTCAAATTTGGCATGTTGGTACCTCCGCCTCCAAAAAATATTTAAACCATAGTTTTCCATCTAACAGGGGGGGGATCAAGCGCGCCCATCCATGGGCACAGTTTTTAATTCAGGCGTGTAATTAATGCAAGAAGTACGATTGTTGTGGTGCATATTTTGAGGTAGGGAGCCCAGGAGGGGCCCGGAAGTGACAGTGACAGAATTTTATGAAATTATAGTCATATTTGCACGATTTCTCGACATGAGTCCACTGGTGCATTCCAAATTTTGATCTGAGCAGCGGATTTCTAGGGAATCACCAGAATTGAGGTATTGTCATGTATTTTTTCAATTTTGTCGAGATAATATAAAGGCCACTCCACTGAGAAGTGGGCTCGGAGACGTAGTCCATCTTTGGGATGAACTTCGTTATCAATTATTATGCAATTGTTTCTTATTGGTATTTCTCCATGTGTATGTTTTCTTCATGTATATTGCACATATTCTTTGTTCATGCTCTTTAATGCAATTCATGTTATAGACATCGAATAAAAGATCTCAGATCATGTTGGTATCAGAGCAGTATTCTTTGACTTGAATTGTGAGTGTGGATGCTTACTAGGGACAATCATAAAGAGTGTGAAGTAATTTTCCATCTATTAAAGGAAGTACTTACTAGTGCACCCATTTTGAAAATTGCAGACCCAAAATGAAGATTCTATGGTATGTACATATGCATGCAAAGAGAGACTTTGTGGAGTCCTTACTCAAAATGGACGTGTGATTTGTTATGAATCCAAAAAAAATAAAGAACAAGAAAAGAATGGTCAAACATGACTTGGATCTTGTAGCCATATTTCACATTGAAAATATGGAGGCATTACTTAATGGGAAAAACAAATTGACTTGAGGATAAACCACAGTGGTTTGAAATATTTATTTGAACAAACTTTAAATGTTAAGCAAACAAGAAGGATGGATTTTCTGAGTGAGTGTGACTTTGATATTAAACATATTAAAGGAAAAGAGAACAAGGTTGTTGATGCACTCAACAAAAGAGTACATGCAATGCATGCTACAACCATTATCATGTATAATCATATATAAAGAACAAAATTTTAGAAGTTGTTGTTTCAAATGGGAATTACCTATAGGTAAAAGAAAAATTACAACAAAGAAATGTAGAACGGAAATATAAATAGTACAAGCTAGAAGAAGATGGAATTCTTATGCATAAAAATAAAGTGTATGCTCTTGATTCTCGTGAATTAAGGAAACCGGTATTAAAAGAAATGCATAGTGTTCCATATGTTGGACATCCTGGTTACCATAAAACAATTGCAACAGTAAGAAGCCAATATTTTTTACCATGAATGAAAAAGGTTGTTGTTAATTATATATCCTGGTGCATGGAATGTCAAAGAGTAAAGACTAAGCATAGACACCCTGCCAGTTTCCTATAGCCATTGTCAATTATAGAGTGAAAATGGGAAGTGTTAACCATTGATTTTATCACTAAATTTTCAAGCACAACAAGGCAACATGACTCATGTTGACTCATAAAATGGTCAACTAGCCACCTTCTTGCAAATGGTTGCAAGGAACTAATAATTTTTATTATTATCTACCTATAAATTATAAATACTTAACTATAGGTGGGGCTCCCTAGTTAAAGAAGAGAATTTGACAATGCATTTGTTCTCTAAAGAATGATCTTTTTGTAGTCTATTTCAATTTTCTTGAGACATTTTGATGCATTAGTCACTATTTATTAATGAAATTCTAGAGGTGATGGTTGAAAAATGTATAAGTCTTTTTCTTGGTTATTATCAGCGATGAATGGTCATCCACGACATATTATACTCATATAGAAAGTTGTTGTTTTATTAAAGGGTTGGTATATATATAAGTTTTCATATGCATATACAAGTCATGTGCAAGTGATAAAGTGGACTTTACATTTAAATTTTTTGTTATATCCCAATGATCCAATGTGAAATGATACTCAACAACTTAACATAACCTTGCATATTATATGAAGTATTGAACTCACGTTATGAAAGAGGTGGCACGATGAAGTTTAAATCTGGGAGATTCTTTTCAACACAACTCATATGGTATATTGCATATTGTTTTCGTATCACATGTTACTTTCCCTTGACATTTACATTGGCATAAATATGTTGTCACATCTTAAGGGTGATGATGAAAGTGGTTTTAATTTTTAAAGGGGGAAGGTTGGTAAGTCTCGACCATTGTTCCATATGATATAAAGTATTTTGATGATATGGATATTGGACACATGATTTGTTGCATACTTGGCATACTATATTGCGTTGTTATTGGTTGTAATTTCTAGTGGAATGGTTATTTGGAAAAGGAGTTAATGTTTTTTTTGGGACGTGATTCTCATGCATTGGATGCATGGACGCAGGGTTTTCATGAGGTTACCACCCGAGCATTCTGGAATTTTCATTTTGTTTCTTGGAATTGTACTCTTGAGTGATTGTTGTTTGACCATGGTTGTGGTTGTTTGACAGTGAAACTCATTGTTTTCAAGGGAAAAACGAGCGGTTAGTGAAGTTATGCTTACTGTATCTAATACCCATCAATGCGTATTTAATATTTTGCAATGATAATTTAGGATGATCTATGTTGACTATGAATGTGCATGTTGCTTTGCTTGTGAGTTCGTTCTGTCATTTTTGCTTCCCTCCTGAGGATGAAATGATTGGTTCACTTCATTGTTAAATTCTATGGTATGTATTCATCAATTGCCATAAAGTCTTGTTGGGTTTTACTAAACTATCTTAGAGTTGTTCTTTCTCGACATATTTTTTATGGTGAAGGTGGGTAGTCAACTCCAAGACCATGACTACATAGTCTGAGTGTTTCCTTTTCTTAAATAAAAAAAGGGACATCTCCTCGACTTTCCCTTTATCTATGACTTTACACTAAACCCTTTTGTCATATTGATATGTAATGTTTGGATTATTGAAGCCTATGTCGTGTGGAGTATCTTTTGCTTGCAACTAAGGTTGTGGGTTTTTCATGTATATGATGGGGTTTCACCTCGCATCTTTCTTTCCTGGAAATGATGTTTTGAGTCATTATACAAGGGGAGATATTTGGTATGGTTTCAAATCCAATCATTTAAAAACTATCGTGTCGCTCTTTTTTATTAATCTCAAAAGTTAAATTTGTTTTGTTGCTAAACTATAGAAACTCACATCCCTAGATGTTGAAGGATATGTTTTGATCCTTGGTAAAAGATTTAGATATCTCTAAATTTGAAAACCCTAGTCTTCTTTAAACACATTGATAACCTCTGGTTGAAATCAAGTATATGTTTCGATCCTTGGTCTCTTTGGGGGAAGTAATTGTTGATATTATGGTAGTTGTGGGAGGTCTTTACCTCCACGTGTAAACCTGACGAGGATAGAATAATACGAGAAGCAAGAAGAAACCCTAATGAGTTGGATAATAACCCTAGAAGACTTGTCATCTCAAGAAGATAATTTATATTAGGTTATTAGCCTCCAAGAGAAGTCGGCCAAAAATAATAATATATACCGAACAGACAGATACCCAGAATGAGAAGTCAGCCCAGGCAGTTATCCAGAATTAGTATAAATACAGAAGGTCAGTTCTCATTCTGGCAGGCAGTCTCAGAATTGCAGTGCCCAGTCTTGTGTGCACTGCACTGCCCAGTTTTGTGCGTAGGTTTGAGGAGAGCTACCATTGCAGCTGTTGCAGCTAGCAGATCACGTTTGTCTTGGACTAGCTCTTGGCTAGGGTTTGGACTATCTGATCAGCTCTTGTTGATGTGATATTCTTGGGGAAAGGTGCGCTACCCTTTGATTGGCTATCTATCCTAGGGTTTGCTTCTGGAGTGATTCTCTGTCAAGGTTAAGGTAATCGGAGGGTGGCTTTGACATATGGTTGGGTGAAAAGGGTATTGTCAATGGTAAAATGAGCACATCCACTTATATTCTAATAGGTTATGGGCCCACACATCCTTCATTCATTCTAAATGCTGGAAGGAAACATAGCCGCTAGGATATTGAGCTCGTTGAGGAACTGTCGCTAAGGTTACTAGCAAAAGTAGCTTTCAAGACACTGTCACTAGGGTTACTAGTAGGAGCAGTTGCAGAAACCCTAATCCTCTTGTTGAGGCACCTTAAGTGAATGGATTGACCTAATATCTGGATAGTTCAGTGCGCTCTAGCCCAGCGCATCTCCTGATACTCTCAGCAAGCCAAGACGTGAAGTTTGAGTTTGTGGTCAAATCTAGGGTTTGACCAAGTCAAAGTAGCCATGACTTATTCTATGAAGTCAGAGAACAAGT
>SNQJ01S0108079.1:39038-67026 GCA_010110895.2 Picea sitchensis
TATTTATTTTATCCTTATCATTAAATGTTATTATTAATTTATAAGTTGTCCCCATTAACTAAAATTAGTTAATGACTTAACTAAAAGTAGTTGAACTTCTGAAACTACTTTTGAAAGGAATAAAAGAAGATTTCAAGAGACAAACAAAGGAGAGTGATAGAGAGAACAACTCTGATAAGGTTTGTTCTTGCTTCTTAAGTGATATTTATTTACTATTTCATTCATATATGAAATACATAATTGTTAAGGACTTCTTGTTGATAGTAGGATCCTATTGAAGATGGCAATAAGGAGAGCCAAGAAGTATTGATTTGTTGATATACTTCACAAGGTTGATCACCTGCCTCTGATATTCTGTGGATTCTTATTATATTTATGGATTAGTTTTCAATATCGATTGAGTATTTTGTGCAGAGTCAAGGCAATGGATATTGTGGCTTGTCATTTCATCTTTGTTTCAGTCTTGGTTTCACTTAATGATACCAATGGTATTTGTATGATGCAATATACCATAATTGATTTCTAAGTCTCATTCTAGTCCTTACCTTTTGGGTATGAAGAATGTTGTTGGATGTACTCCAGACTTGAATAAATAAAATATTTGGATGGTTTTGGAGTCTCATTTGAGTTTGTTGTGTAATCTTTATTAGATCTTTTATTTCTAAAGTTGTTCAAAATTTATTCAAAAATATTTATGTTATGAATATTTTATTTTCATTTTGACATACTTAAATTATAAAAGATAAAATTAATTCCAAGGACATATTTCTTGAGAATGAGTTAAAATTTGTGTAAAAGAGGCTATAAACACAGGGTAATAATCCCAATTATTTTACTCTAGCGAGATAGAATTCGAAAATGTTGGTATTAGGATAAAGCCCTTCCTTTTCGTCAACGAAGAAGAAAAGGTAGTACTTGATAAATTGAAAAAGATGTTCATTCTATTCTAATTAAATCGACTCATAAGGAAAGTAATATTGCAAAAACTTTTATGAAAGATATTTCCAATCTGCATGGAGTGCCTAAGATAATTGTTTCAGACAGATATTCAAAGTTTACTTCAAACATTTGGAAGGGTTTTTTCAAAGGATTTGGCACAAATTTTAATTTTGGTACAACCTATCATCTAAAAACAAATGGGAAAACAAAAAGAATTAACCAAATGATTCAAGACATGCTAAGAACATATGTGATAGATAAGCCTTCCAAGTGGGAAGATTGTTTTCATTTGGTTGTGATATCCCCATTTTGTGGGATAACTAAGGATATTATGTCTTGAGGCCCTTAGGTTGTAGATATGGAGTGAAGAGAGACTACATGACCAACAGTATCCATTTGCACAGATGGAGACCCTTCTCACCACCACAAATGTCATAGATTTTTAGATGGCATCCACCACACCAACTGGCTTCCAAGAGGAAATGGGCCTTTCTCCATGAGGTACAAGTCAGGTATTATGGTAAGTGTCATTTAAATATTTGAGGCATTTGAGTATGTTGTACCTTAGACTACTTTAGATTTCATGACATATGCTTGGACATTATGCCTTTTTCCATGTTTCACCTTGGTGATTAACATTGTGACCTAGTAAGTGGTCTTCCTAGGGAATGGGTTTGCTACTAGGAACTCCCTTGAAGATCCATCGTATCGTTCTCGACTATAATTACCACTTTTCATCACTTAAACCCCCCATTTCATTATCTCTTGGGAGCTTAGGGTGTATTGACCCAAGAAGGAGTTATCCCTCATTCTATGGGAAGAAGGAGATGAAGGCCCAAAGGGATTGTTGTTGGGTAAAAGATAAAATCCTATGTATAAACCTTCTAGATGCCTCACCCATGCATGCCCCAAGAAATCAATGAAACACTTATATGTAAGAAAAGGGGGACCCACAAGAATAAATGATATAATTATTAGGGGGTTATTTGGAGGATAGGAGGTCTCATCATGAGCTGGCCTATCATGATCATGGGTATATAGTGGTATGAAATTACCATCATCTGAACACCAAGCCAAGGTAGTGGCTCTCATTTGTACAATTAAGAGAAAGGAGGTCCCATAACGAGCCAGCCTTCTCATTTCCACAAGATATTTGTGAATGACACTATCATTATCTGGACACCACGCCAGGACAGTGGCCTTCAACTCGTCCTTAAAAAATGAAAGAAACAAAGGGCTTGTTAAAAATTGCATTGCAAATGAAGGTGCCACACACCATCTACAAAGGCACCCATGAATGAGACACTACAACCCCTTGTATGACATGAACCCCATGCCCATTAAGTCTTGATCATTTACCACTTCATCCACTTTACATGGCTTAGAGAGGGATCACTTGGGAAACACTCCTTGACCTAGGGAAGATATACCCAATAGGACACCTCGTCAACCTCCCATATCCAACCTTTGCAAGTCACATAATGTCTTTGAGAACTTACTTGTTTGACAGGGTAATCTTTGATGCACATGCTTAGGTGGATCATTTATTGATTTGATTTTCTCATCATGATATTTTTACTTGAGATCCTTGGAGGGCATGTTTATTTGTCTTTGCAGGACCTAGTTGGTGGATAGTTTTGGAGGAACAAGCCTAGCTTTGGCTTCCATGGGGATTGAATCCCACAGGTTGGATGCCAAGGGCCCGCATTCTAGATGAGAGAGACATACCTTCGGAGGCCTATAATACATTGTGGATGACATTACCTAGCCCTCACATGCCAAATGTTTTTTCTAGGAGAGGCAAAACGTCACCTTTGGAGGTATGACATCATCTAGGAGGGATAAGGTTTGGTTGTGAGGTTATCATTCATTGACACAAGGATGTTTTGAGGATAATGAGGATTTTACCATGAATAAATGACTTGGATGATTGACATGTGGCTTTGGGAATCCTAACTACACTTATCCAACACAAACGACTTGATCCTAGTATCAAAATGTCCCCTAAAGGGGTGTCATCACCTTGAGTTAGGATTTCTCTTTGTGTAAAATTAAATTTTAAGTGAATTGTTTAATATTATTTGTGTAAAGAGGCAAGATTAGGGTTGTTGACACCTAGTCTTGTGGTTTACCCTAAAATTATTTGGATCAACTATCTTAGTGATATTTTGTATAAATAAAGATCATAAGATCTCATTTCATAACATAACTCTCTCATTATGAGAAGTATTGGACTGAAATTTTTGTTATCTTTGGCTATTTCTCTCCCTTGTGCTCTTATTTATGTCTATATGTTTGGTTATTGGTTTATGGAAGTGATGTGCTAGCCTTTGAAGGCTTTTCTCTAGCTATTGTGGTGGTTTGTCTTATCTTTTTCCTTGAATTGGTAAGGTTTTTTTCATTGTGCTATCATTTGTTATTCAAGTCAATTTTATTTGCTAGATATAGGTGGTAAGTATAAGGGCATACACCCCCATCTTAGTCTCCATCATTTTATGCTTACATTTTATTGGTAACAAGGGTTTGCTAAAAGAAGTATAAGGGCATACACCCTCTTAGCCTAAACCCTAGCTAGAGATACTTGCCTTAGGGAGTAAGAGGATTTATACCCCCAAGGAGGTAGTACCTCTAGCTCTTTATTTTCTTGACTCCATTAACCCAATTATTGAAGGCACTAGTCATTACTTGTTGCATTGGAGAAATAAATTGTTGTCTTGGTAAACGTGAAATTTTCAAGTTTTAAAGTTGTCTCTTTAGGAAAGTGTTCCTTGAGCCTTTGGCTCCCATGCCTCATTGAGGTGTCCCCTTTCAACCAAAAATTAGTTTTTTTGTTACAAAACTAACCTACAACCAATAGGGCTGCAGAAAACTAACCCTATAACGCTTAATAACTCCTAAATTAATGCTAGGATTTAGCCCTAACTTTTCCCTAACTCTCTACTAACCCTAGCACACTTATTGGACTAGTTAGAAGTTGTTTATAGTGTCTGATTTTTATTCTATTTAGCTTTGTTTTCTACATCCATAAGGATGATAATATCACTGCATCAACCTTTTGTTTCAGCCTTATCTTTTGTGCTAAAGTTATTGCTTAATCATCGATAAGTTGAGGTAGCTTTCACTAGCTTCCCCCTTGTTTATTTTATCATATGCTTAGCACTTATATTAAAGCCTTTGCTATCTTTATTCAGATGATATATATCATTTAATTTTTCTGCAAATAGGGACAACCATATTAAATTTATTTTCCAACTAACATATTGCAAGTATCCTTGGCTTTTATTATGTCTCGGGTAGGTACTTTACTCTCGGCAGGTCACTCAACTCATTTGGAAACCCTTGAACCTTCCCAAGATCCCTTTGAAATCTCTTCCTATCATAAAGAATTGACCTCTAGGGACATCCACTCATACTTATCACTTTCTGTCTCAATCCCCCCTAGGGTCACCAGGATTCCCCCCTTGACATGACTACCTCACCTCAAAAGTGACGGGTACACTTGCCTAAGGTGACAGTGGGTAGGTTCTCTCCTAGCTGTATCCAATGTGTGGTTGGGCTAGTCTTTTCCCAACCTACAACTTGTTCTATAAAATTTTGGCGTCGTTGTCAGGGAGGATTTTGAATCCTCTTAGGAACCCTAACGACACTTTGGAAATCTATTATGAAGCCTTTATCCCTTAACTTTCCTGGAGTCTCCACCCAAGGGATGTTCCCTTTCCACATTTCTTGATGAGCTCCTCTTGAATCTCATCTGGCGACTCCACCCCACCATAACACTTCCTCTTCCAATCCTTTTCCCCCTTGGAGGTTCAAGCCTTCTAAGGTCTACCAAAGAATGACTCCTCTCAAGTCTCTCGTTGTCAAAACCCTTTTCCACGGTACCCTTCCCCTTCCTACAATGGATTTCCCTTAGGCAAAGGACCTCTACAAACCCATTAACATGTCCATTATCCAAGGATACCCCAATGCAATGCCAAAAGAGTCTAACAAGTGGTTTCCAAAGTTCCCAGAAAACAATGTAGTGACCATTGAGGATCAGCTTTATGTCATGGGCCGAGACATGGAAAATGCAAGGATCGAACATGAGGATGTAACCATAAGGCTATTTTCTTCATCATTGACTGAAGAAGCTCTTGATTGGTTCAAAATCCTCCCTAACAATCATCTCACATCATATGAAGATTTTGCAAACTTATTTAAAGGCAGATGGTCAACAAATATAAACGGTGGGACACTCAGAGCTCAATTCAATCAGATAAAGAAAAAGGAAAATGAGACATTGAAGGAATTCAATACTATATTTGACAGGTTATACAACGAGATTCCAACAGAATTATGTCCTACATCCTCATCAATTCGTCTCCTTTACATGAATGATTTTGAAGGGAAATTTTGTTTCAATATGAAAGACAAGAATCCCACATCATTGGCACAATCCAAGGAGTACAATGCTCACATCGAATAGAATCTCCTTGATTCAAGGGTAGAACCTTTTTAGTCCCCTTGTTCCAAGGCATAAGCAAAGAATAAGGTTTCCAACAACAGTGCTCTTGATCTGATTTCCCTCCTGACTTAGAAGATAGATCAAATGAGTACTCCATTCACCCATGTGCATAATCAGATTATGGGTCGTTTGACTACTGTAGAGAGAAATCAGTCTGCTCCTAGACCTCAGTTTACCAGACATCAGAGAAATGCCATAGTTTGGAAACTAAGGCCTCAATAAGAGGCAAAGGCCTCGTATACTTTGAAACCAATTGGTACAGTTGACATAGAAGCTTGGTTCCTTCCATTCCAAGAACCTCACAGAGAAGATGAATGCCCCCGAAGAGATGAAGATTCTCCCGATGATATGAATTTCATGGATATGATCTATGTATTCCAAGAGGAACAAGTCACACAATAATAGGTCAATGAAGCCAGAAGATGGGGAGAAAGAGAGGGGAAACTCTGGGCCTTAAATCAATTGACAGATGATCAAAATAAGGAACTAAGGAGGAGGGAAAATCTGACCTACACCAGAAGGAATAAATCTCCAGCCCCTCCATCTCATCCCGACACTACTCTTCCATTAGTAGAGAAGGTGGCACCACCACATCCACCTCTGGTACGTGAGTTGCTTCCTAATCCAACTCCTGCAGACGAGATTCAGTTGAACATAGATGTTGCAAGCATGTTTTGAAAACTGAATATGATGGTCCCAGTGACAGAGATGTGTAAGATCCCTTCTATGAAAAGGGAAATTTTGAAATTATTACAGGTGCCAACCGAGAGGGAAAATCCTCCTATCATCTTGAACACTATGTATCTTGATCAGCCAAGAGACATGAATCATCCCTTCTACCTCTCATTAAGCATGAATGGCTTCCACTTGAACAATTGCATGCTTGATTATGGGACCTCAACAAATGTCATGTCATTAAAGGTGATGGAGAAACTTGGTCTGAAGACAAACCAAACCTATGGAAATGTATGTGATATTGATTCTAGGAGGGTCAAGGTCTTTGGGGTGTGTGAGGACATTCATGTTTTTCTGATTGATTTTCCACATATCAACCTCCTCATGGACATATTAGTGATCAATGTTTCAGATGCTTGGGGGATTCTCTTATCAAGGGCATGGTTCTCTTCCCTTGGGGGTTTTCTTAGTATGAGCCTTACACATGCATGCATTCCCATGGGATATGGCACATATGAGATATTACACAGATGGAAAAAAATGATAAACATGTGATGGATCCAAGTGGCCAAAATTATGTCAGTCAACACGATTATGATGTGCCCCCATAGATTATTGAGTATGATCCATTTGAGATAACATTCATAAAAGAATACTACATAGAGATGTTTCTCCCATGGACAGATGAATACAAAGAGAAACTTGCAAAATACCATGGGAAGGAGCCAGGGTCTATCCATATTTTCAAGAAAGAAGGTGAAAAACATGAAGAAATCATCAAAGAAATGGTCCACACATAGCCTCCTTCATATCGATGCATTGAGAGTACACATTGTATAAATTTCAATGAAGGAAGTATTATGCTCATGTGGGATAAGAGAAAGGGAAATCCTAGCTATGACTAGAGAAATGACGACTCATGGCTTGGCCCTTACATCATCAAGAAGAAGTATGATAAAGAAAAGTACTACCTGACAGCCTTAGACGGGAGAAAGATGTCATTACCAATGGATGGATCTCTTTTCCAACCTTATGTTCAGGACACATGACTTATTTAGGGCACAAGCTCCAGGTAAGTAGGTAGGTCGTCTTTCTTTCCTTGCATTTTCATATTGATTTCTCATATTAGTTTAGATGCAATTCATATTTCATTTTTCTTTACTTTCATATCAATTTCATTCTTAGTTTAGAAATTTTTGAAAAAATGTCAAAAATTTTATCTTCTAGATTTGTTTTTTTTTGTTTTTTTTTATATATATGGATGAAGGGTGATAGCACCACCCTAGATGCTTTGATGTCTTTGTTTGATTTTGGGCAAGCACGGGTCTACTAGGATATGTTGTGGTTCTTATGCACTCCATGGTGAGCACATGTCTCCAAGTAGGAGCCAGATGTTATCCCCATTGTGTGGGATAACTAAGGAGATTATGTCTCGAGGCACTGGAACAGAGCCTTGCTCCATAAGGTACAAGACAGGTATTATGGTGAGTGGAATTTCAATATTTGATGCATTTTGAGTATGTTGTATCTTAGACTGCTTTAGTTTCCTGACATATGCTTGGAAATTATTCAATTTTCCTTGTTTCACCTTGGTGCTTGACATTGTGCCCTAGTAAGTGGTCTTCCTCAGGAATGGGTTTGCTACTAGGAACTCCTTTGAAGAGACATTGTACCCTTCCCTTCCATACTTAACACTTTTCATCACTTAAACCCCCCATTTCCTTATCTATTGGGATCTTAGGGTGTATTGACCCAAGAAGGGGTTGTCCCTCATTCTATGGGAAGAAGGGGTTGAAGGCCCAGAGGGATTGTTGTTGGATAAAAGATAAAATCCTATCTATAAACCTTCCAAATGATTTTCCCAAGGATCCCCCGAGAAAGAAATGAAATGCTTATCTGTAAGAAAAGGGGGACCCACAAGAATAAATGATAGAATGCTTAGGGGGTTAGTTGGAGGATATGAGGTCTCATCATGAGCCTAATTATTATGATCATGGGTATCTAGCGGTATGACATTACCATCACCTAGCCACCAAGCCATGGTAGTGGCACTTAGTTGCACAACTGAGAGACGGGGTCTCATCACTAGCCAACCTTCTCATTTCCGCAAGATAATTGTGAATGGCAGTGTCATTATTTGGACACCACGCCAAGACAGTGTCCTTTAACTCATCCTTAAAACATGAAAGAAACAAAGAATGGAAAAATGATGGGCTTCAAAAAATTGCATTGAAAATGTAGGTGCCACACACCCTCTACAAAGGCACACATGAATGAGACTCTACAATCCCTTGTATGTCATGAACCACATGCCCATTGAGTCATGATCCTTAACCACTTCATCCACTTTACATGGCTTAGAGATGGATCACTTGGGAAACACTCCTTGACCTAGGGAAGATATACCCAATAGGACACCTCGTCAACCCTCCCATATCAAAGGTTGGAAAGTCGCATAATGTCTTTGAGAACTTACTTATTTGACAGGATAATATTTTATGTGCATGCTTGGGTGGCTTATTTATTGATTTGATTTACTCATCATGATATTTTGACTTGAGATCCTTGGAGGGCGTGCTTATTTGTCTTTGCAGGACCTAGTTGGTGGATAGTTTTGGAGGAACAAACCTAGCTTGGGCTTCCATGGGGCTTGAATCCCAGAGGTTGGATTCCATGGGCCCACATGCTAGATGAGAGAGACATACCTTCAGAGTTCTATAAGACATTGTGGACGACATGACCTAGCCCTCACATGCCAAACATTTTTCCTAGGAGAGGCAAAACGTCACCTTTGGAGGCAAGACGTCATCTAGGAGGGATAGGGTTTGGTGGTGAGGTTATCATTTATTGACACAAGGGAGTTTTGAGGAGAATGAGGCTTTGACCATGAAGAAATGACTTGGATTATTTACATGTGGCTTTGGGAATCCTAACTACACTTCTCCAACACTAACAACTTGCTCCTAGTGTCAAAATGTCCCCTAAAGGGGTGATGTCACCTTGAGTTAGGGTTTCTCTATGTAAAATTAAATTTTAAGTGAATTGTATAATATTGTTTGTGTAAAGGGGAAATATTAGGGTTTTTTACCCCTAGTCTTGTGATTTACCCTAAAATTATGTGGACAAACTATCTTGGTGACATTTTATATAAATAGAGATCATAAGATCTCATTTCATAACATAATTATCCCATTATGAGAAGTATTGGACTGAAATTTTTGCTATCTTTGGCTACTTCTCTCTCTTTTTCTCCTGTTTATGGCTATGTCTTTGGTTATTGGTTGATGGAAGTGATGTGCTAGCCTTGGAAGGCTTTTCTCTAGCTATTTTTGTGGTTTGTCTTAGCGTTTTCCTTGAATTGGTAAGGTTTTTTGCATTATGCTATCATTTGTTATTCAAGTCAAGCTTATTTACTAGAGCTAGGTGGGAAGTATAAGGGCATACACCCCCACCTTAGTCTCCATAATTTTATGCTTACATTTTATCGGTTTAACAAGGGTTTGTTAAGAGAAGTATATGGGCATACACCCTCTTAGACTAAACCCTAGATAGAGATACTTGCCTTGGGGAGTAAGAGGATTTACACCCCCAAGGAGGTATTACCTCTAGATATTTATTTTCTAGACTCCATTAACCCAATTATTGAAGGCACTAGTCATTACTTGTTGCATTGGAGAAATAAATTGTTGCCTTGGTAAATGTGAAATTTTCAAATTTTAAAGTTGTCTCTTTGGGAAAGTGTTCCTTGAGCCTTTAGCTCCCTTTCCTCATTGAGGCGTCCCCTTTCAACCACAAATTCTTGCTGCTGTTACAAAAATAAACTACAGCCAATAGGGCTGCACAAAACTAACCCTCTAACGCTTAATAACTCCTAAACTATCCCTAGGATTTAGCCCTAACTTTGCCCTAACTCTCTACTAACCCTAGCACACCTATTGGGCTAGTTAGAAGTGGTTTCTAATGGATGATTTTTATTCTATTTAGCTTGGTTTTCTACAGCCATAAGGTTGATAATATCACTGCAACATCCTTTTGTTTCAACCTTGATTTTTGTGCTAAAGTTATTGCTTAATCATCCATAAGTTGAGGTAGCTTTCATTAGCTTCCCTCTTGTTTATTTTATCATATGCTCAGCACTTATATTACAGTCTTTGATATATTTATTGAGCTGATATATATCATTTATTTTTTCTGAAATTAGGGACAACAAGCTTAACTGTCTTTTCCAACTAACATATTGCAAGTATCCTTGGATTTTATTATGTCTCATGCAAGTACTTTACTTTCGACAAGTCACTTGACTCATTTGGCAACCCTTGAACCTTCCCAAGACCCATTTTCAATCTCTTTGTATCATATATAATTTACCTCTAGGGAAATCCACTCATACTTATCACTTTCCGTCTCAATCCCCCCTAGGGTCACCGGGATTCCCCCCTTGAGGTGACTACCTCATCTCTAAAGTGACGGGAACACCTGCCTAAGGTGACAGTGGTGTTGAGTCTCTATTTTGACACGTCTAATGCCTTATATTACCCTATATATGAGCCTATTCTACCTATGCTATGAGTGTATACTTGACTTTTTCCTCCATAAATCCACTTAGTGACCTTGTTCATTTGCATAAGGGGTAAATTATGATTAAGGCATGATTTGTTTAGTTTTTCTTGAATTAATTTGATTTAATGTTTGATTTTGTATGATCCTAATAGTTTGAATATTAAGCAGCATTGATCTGGTACTTCATAGGTGACTAATATGGTACCAACATCTGTTATGTGCTAATCCGGTACTCATGGTGTGACTGTGTGTATTCTGGTACTAAACACCAACCTACAGGATTTCGGTACCAGCATTCTGGTACTAGATTTTCACCTCAATTTCCGGGCCTATGACAATGAATATAAAAATTTGGGAACATGGGTTTTGTCCAAAGTGGTGTTTTCATTCGTACTTGTGTGCCAGAATATCCATATCGCATACGTGTGGACCTTCAGCTCAGGGGGAATGATCCATCCTCAATCTTTTCCAATTTTCCAGAAATTCTAAGATCATGCCCAAATTTGTGGGAACTGCATTTCCTTGATTAGATAATTGTTGTACTCGACCTCCATTGATGGAAAATGGTTTTGATTTGGATTGGATTGTCTAGATCCAAAATTGTAATATAAAAAACATATAAATTGAGTGATGGCTAAGCCAAAAGGGAGAGGAATTGTTATGTTGCAGATTGGATTTCTGAACATATTATCTTTGTAAATATGTTGAAGAATTAATATGAGATTAAGTTCATTGACTCCATGTGTTATTTAAATTTTACTATTCTGTGAGTTCCCTCTAAGCTGCCCTGTTGGCATCGGCAAGGGCCCACCGGTCCAACTTGGCAAGCTTATTGTAATTGCAACATGGATCTAATTTATGTAAGTATGTCTGTAGAGTGATTTTGTACATATCAGTTGTGAGTAGAAATGTTTGATGTAAATAAGTTGTAAGTTACAACATAATCTAAGTGTGGATGCATCAAAAGCTGTGAACAATAATCTAGTGGTAGCTTTATAATCACTTATAATTTATGTGTGTGAACATTCATGATTTATGTGTGTGGTCATTTATTTCTGAATTGTGTCCTTTTAATCTCATATTTTATCTTGCAAAGCGTGGTAGTACAGGAACAATTTGAGAGTCCATATTTTGCATTACATGAGCCAACACATGGAACATCTCATTTAAAATCCTTGTTTCCTGTGTAGAAATAAAGTAACTTTTCATAATTGCAAGGTTGCATTAAAATTCCTTTTCTGATTTGAAGAGTGTGTAGAATTAGAAAACTTGCAAGTTGATATTGAAGAGAGTGAATACAGGAGTAAGAACAGAATCCATCTTTCACCTTCATGAGCTAGTAAATGGACGATCTTGTTTCTTGTAAGAGATCCTTTGGAGTTCTTGTTAGCTAGAGTCTTTTATTTGAATTTTGTTCTTTAATTTTTGCACAGTGTGTAAAACATAGATTAAGGATTGCAAAACAGAGTGTTGATTGCTTTTAGTTTAGTTACTCTAGGAGATAGAATCAAAGTTCATATTTTCCTTTCATGAGCCATCAATGAACAAGTCCATCACCTAAGCAAGAACTTTAGATCATATGCTTGTTTATGAGTTTTTTCTTTCTAATTTTTGAATTGTGTGAAGAGTGTTATCTTTGAAGTGTGAAAACAGAGTATTAGATTTGGATGGTTTTCTTGATTGAGCTATACTCATCAGACATAGGAACCTATCTGTTATCGGCACATATAGTGCATCAACTCTATTGATTACGAATCCTGGATTGACATTTAAATGAGTGTAAGATATATATTGAACATATTTGCACACCAACATTTTGGTGCCATTGCCGGGGAGTTGTAAATAGTAATAGGTAGTATTTGGATTAGATTGCTTTAATGATTTTGGATTGGTTTTATGGATGACCTAAGGGAAGAGAGAAGATGGTAAGACGTGCGGGAAGAGCCCATGCATCCACTTTGGTGGGGTTGCTCCAAAGTTAGGTTGTCCTCTCTTCTTTTAATGTAAGTGTGTTTTTCCTTCTTTTATGAAAAATGGTGTTTTCATGATGGGATAACTTGTGCGAACCAATAACTTGGTGACAGCAGGGTCCCAGTAACGCAAGGAGTTCAAGTTTGGTGTGTTTTATTTTTGCAAATAGTTTTAATTTTTTTAGTTTTAATATTCAAATCTTTGTTGATAAATCATTTTTGGGGTGTTGTAAGAACCCCCCTGTACTGATTTGTGTTGTGAGATAGGGATCATCAACCAGCTAGAGTAATTCAAGGATGATCAAGAGATTGAAGAATGTTCCTCCAAGAACTTTATCGCATTCTAGCAGTAGCTGGGATATCCGCCTCTCAGGAAGAGCATATCTTGACAGTAGCCAATAATTTAGTTGTCTCTCCACACGAAGATTTAGAAGTCCCTTCAGATTCCTATTATCAATTTGTTGAGGAAACTCAAGAATCATGGATAGAATGCAATGGAGAGAAACCATTAGAAATTGATATTGAGGAGTTCTTAGCATGCCTCTCAGCAGATCATGTATGTACCTTAGAGACCAATTATCTTGAAGAAAATGCTCTGCGTGGAATGGAAAAGGAGGACATGTTGTGTGACCTAAACAAAGAAGGGAAACGAGAATATCTTGATCCTATTGAAAGATGGTTCCAATTAGTTTTCAGGTCACACTACTCTGTTAGTTTTCATTATTGTTTGATCTCATCATTAAAGCAGTTGGTCCTTCATACTCCGGTATGCTTTAAAATTTATCTTTTAAACACGAGTATGGATATATTTCTAACCCTGTTACGCACATGGCTTCACTGGAAATTTTCCTATACTTGAAAAAAGGATTGCTCTTTTCTCAAGTAGGGTAGGACAATGAATAAATAGATGCATATAGTTAGTGGTTTAGTTTAAAATGCAGTGCAACAGTTCTTTTATGTTTTCTTAATTAGAAGGGAATGTCAACAGTTGACAAGGAAGCTTGTTGGAAAGAAGGAGGTCATTGTTCCCATGCCCGATCTTTGTTATTATAGCAGGTTTCTTGCTAACAAACATCTCAAAGGCAGCAACATGATTTGTTTTTTGGTACCGAGACTGCATACAAGCAATATATCAATAGTGTCCTAGCAACTTGGATGGACTCTTTAAATCCGGTCAAGTACACTCAGATTTTACAGATGGTCTTCAAAGCTCAAGTTCCTGCAAAAACAACTCAGAATTTAGATATGTAAGTATCAACTCCAAGGGTGACTTGAGGTAAGCATTTTTCTAATCCTTATGATTTATTGAAAATGAAGGAAATTTATCATAAAGACAACATTTCAAGCTTGTTATTCTACCACTTGTCCTTGCCTCTTCTTTTCGTAATCCCACCAATACCCACTTACAACCACACATGTGTCCCTTTTGTTAAATTGTTTAGTATGCATATATGGGATCAAGTGTCTTGTCCATTTTGCAGATAATAATGAAAATCCTAGAGAAATTGACGTATTTTTGGAACATCATATAGTGAAGTTACAATCTGTTGGTTTGCAGCAACAATATATACATTTTGGGATCCCACTTGCAACCTCATAAATCCAATTTTTTTTAATATTGTCATCAACCATGAATTGGAAACAGAGTTGCCAAGATTGTTGTTTCTCAAATGTTGGAACTGTTAATGTATTCAGTAAATTCCTTTCTGTGTGCCTATGTGATTTTGGATATCATCTTGAGATATGGTAAGAGCACTTGCACAACATCCCATACACTATTTCCAAAACCTCGATCATTGGATGTTGTATTTGGAGAAGAAGGTCTTGATAGAGAGCTACAAGAAGTACGAGATGATCTCCAAGAAGATATTGATCTTCTAAATATCATTGATGGATTTACTGTTGAATCTCTTTGAGATCACTGCATGGAAAATAGAAGACTTGAAATCGTGATTCGATCCAGGAACAACAGTGCACGTGTTAGCTGACATTGGTAGGAACCATGGAGTAAGGTCTTCAAGCTGCATTCCATCATTCAAGTCAATTTGTAGAGGCATAGGCAATGGAAAAATTATTGGAATTCCTCCCTTATGAAGAACTAACACCAAGTACTTATCAAACATATCCATACCCTCAATTGTGACATTTCCAGCTACTTGGACCACACTCTGCCATTTATTTAAGACTATATTCCCAACACTACATCAAGCCAATTGATTAGGGGCATTGGTTATAATGTAAAAGAAACCATAATGATGTTCCACAAACTATTGCACACCAGACTCACTTTCTCGTATCCTTTGCATCACAGCTCTCACATTAGCTTAATGCATCAAATAGACCTCTGATGATATTCTTGAATTCCGACACATACCCACATGAACATAACCAAGTTTTTCTGCAATCTCATTCCAGTCAAGCAAAACTTCCTCCCTGTAACAAATCCTAAGATAATAATGGAATGATGCGACTAAACCAGGTTGTCTTTCCATTCTCTTGTATAGAACTGGATATTCCTTTCCTTCAGGAATGCACTGGTAATATAAACAGGTACCCCAACGCTCTGGGGGAGTCGAGACCTCTAGAGGCATTTTGGACTGCATCTCGGCCTGCAATTGTTGTTGTAGTTCTATGGTGTTTGCCATGAAAGTTTCAGTGTAACTATTTTCGCCTTGAAAATGACGAGTGAGAGCAGGGTCTTGGAGGTTGGAAATCCATTGATAAGGATCGTACCATGTCCTCCCATGTGCAAAGATGGAAACTTGGGTGTTCTTGGTCATTGGAGCTTTGAGGACATTAGAGTCTTGGTGAACATATGGTGTCGATTTTTATTTTTATTTTGCACAAAGGCAACGGAAATGGACAGGATGGGGTCAAGAAGAAAGGATATCGAGAGTGGTGGATCAAACGCCTTTGAAATTTTCTAATTCTCATGTGCATTGTTTCATTATGGATTCATAATTATATTTAGGAATCAGTTTGAGTTATTGCAGTAGTTTGGTGTCGATGTGGGTTTAAATTTCGTTTACTTTCAGCATTTTCTTTTCTAAATCTCTCCCTTGCTTTTATAGACTTGGACGATAATTTTGATTTAGAGAATGAGACCATCCATATAAATGGTTATACACATATTATCATTGTTGACATCAAGGATCATGTGCATCTTGGTGTCAAAGAAGTTGTTGAAGTCTGTAGAATGGCAGGTATTACAATGAGAATGGTTGTTGGCGACAATATTAACACAACAAGAACAATTGCAACAAAATGTGGCATTTTAACAGATGGGTTCGACTGTCAGTGTTGTTGATGCAACAAATTATACCTCTTTAATGGGTGGTCTTTATTGGCAATTTGTTAAATATATTGCGGCATCCATGAAGTGGTTGAAGGAAAATGATTGGAGTAACAGTTTTTTTTGCAAGGGTGGTGCTTTATCTATTGCAAATGATGTGTTGTTTCCAGAAGTCGAT
Source organism: Picea sitchensis (assembly GCA_010110895.2). Lineage (NCBI taxonomy): Eukaryota > Viridiplantae > Streptophyta > Pinopsida > Pinales > Pinaceae > Picea > Picea sitchensis. The sequence goes on from SNQJ01S0108079.1 coordinate 55,157, forward strand.
AGTGTTGTTGCATTCTATGGTGTTACTTCTCCACAACTTGCAAGTCCATCATCAGAAAAAGCGCCTGTGCATGCTCATTTTGGAGAACTTGATGACTTTGTGCATTTTCAAATGTGATAGCAGCTAAATCTTTGGAGAATCTGAAGGTACATGCATGTATATTTGATTTCTGAAAATGCATCTGACTTGAATATTACAAATTTCAAGTAGACCACACAATTTGAAATATCATTCACATGCAAATGAGCTCTTTTCCAGCTACAAATTGCCACATCTGTTATGCAAGCCAGTCTTCCCCAATGCACACTTATAACTTGACAATTGATGATCTAGATTAATCATTTGAAAAATATCTTTTGAGGATGAATTGGTGCAATTTCAATCAGAAAATCAGTAGGATTCTCAATGTATTCAATCTTTCCTACAAGTCGAGCCTTCAAAGGTCAAAGCATCAACCCATTTTGAGAAAAATCTCAGGTTGGATATTTTGAATTTTGTGGAAATCATGATGAAAATGGAAGATGGATTTGCTATGGACAATCCCGATGATCGCAACCCTCTGAGCAGTTTTTTTGTAGTGTCTCACATTGTTTGCATGAGGCCATACAAAACCTCAAGCATGGGGGAGTGGTTGTTGAGAGAGTAATAGTTAGTATTATTATTTTTGTAATAAAAAGGAAGTGCCAATAGGAGCAGTGATCAGCCTGGTCCCAAAAGAGGAGGCTTCTAAAATCTCAACATATGGTCATCCAATTACAAAATACCCTATTCTCACAGAGCTTGGAGCCTAGTCATCAAATTATTTTTCATTATTCTGATGCAAACCCAGAGTTCCTACATCTAGTGTTGGTATTTGTTCCATCTACATGGTTTTTCAGTTGAATCAGATCACAGGTCCTCTTCTGGAACACCAGAGAACACCAGATACTTCTACAAGGTGCAGTCTACAAAAGTTTCAGAATCACAACCCTGTGTCCATCCAGTACTCAGGTGATCTTGTACTGGTAATAAGGTGATGGTATCTCTAATCATGTATTCAATTTTTGTTGCTCGATTTAAATGCTTCAAGCAATAGGACATATAAACTCAACAATTTGTTTTCATTTTACTAAGGAATTAGACTAATTATGCAGTAAACATATGATTACTCTCAATTATTGCACACTCCCTACCATGAATTTATGCAAGCGCTCGTATACATCTCCTCATATGGAAATCATTCATCCTGTCACTCTGTCTCTGCCCTCTGCTCTGTTATAGTACTGCCATGTTCCGTTATTGTCCTATTCTGGTACTATCTATTACGGTACTGCAGAAACATGTTCTGATACCAGTTACCAATCTGGTATTGATGCCAAGGTGATATGATCTTTGTCATGTGCTTAACATCATTTTCACTTCGGGTAATTAGAGGTATGGGCTAATCTCTTCATGTTCTTTCTATCAAGGATCATTTAAGTCCTGTGTTGAATTGTTTTTACTCTCAAGTACATCTTCCTCCTACATTTCTACACTCAACCTTGAATGAATCATCCTTGCTTTCCTTTAAGAATATATTTCCACATTTAGCTCGATATGATAATGGTTGCACTTGTCTTATTACCTCATCATTTTGAAAAAGTGATTGCTAATTGAAATATCCATTGACTTATTACCTCATCATTTTGAAAAAGTGATTGCTAATTGAAATATCCATTGAAAAAGTGGTGACACCATTATGTATAATAATAACCTATAGTTGATTCAACAAGTTCTTATCCAAGTTTATCTTTACAAGCTTCCCTTCGGAGGTATTGATGAAAACCTCATGTGGTGGACCGCCTTTGCAAAACCTCAATGAACTTTCATGAGAACCCTAATAGGATTAACTAGAGGGACCTCTTAGTCACATCCCAGAGATGTTCCACTATACATTGAATAGTTGAGATTTAAGTTGAATGTGGATGATGTCACCCCTTGGGATAATTGCAAACAATTAATTATGTTCCTAATAACTCTAAAACACTCTCGTACTACCCGCCTTCCTTATACTCTAAAAAACTATCAATGAACAAGATACATCATTCTAAATCGCTTGAGTAATATAATAAAAAGGAAGTATCGTGAAGTACAAGTAAACTCGGCTGGCATCAGAATAGCTCAATGGGCAAATGGCCATGCTTGTATGGTACTGGGTAAACCCGCCGGTACTCAACAGCATGGCCGGTAGCTGGCTAAGGCTCGTATAGAAAGTTGAAAACATAAAGTGGCACACTTAAAACTCCAACAAAACCCTTTGGTCTCATTCTGAAGAAATCACTATCAAATCAAGGTTAGGAGATGACATTTATATCTCTCAAATGATGTTCTTAAGAACCTTCAATATCCACTTTAGAGTTATATATTTAAAATAAATAGGTTTGAATGAGAAGTGGGACCCTCATTATGGGTAATTCACCTTACCTAACCAAGAAGAGATTCATCTCTAAAAACTTGGATAAGAAACGAAATAACAATCTTGGATGTATTCTTTTATGTGTTCCTTCCTTCAAATGAGATCTAAACTATTATTATATCACTTGTGTTTTAAATGTAATCTAGCCATGTGGTCCTATTAGCCAAAGTCATTATGAAAATTCTTGGCCACTATCATATAATCATATTAGAGTCACAACCAACTCTTTCTCTTAAATTTGATCGAAAACAGATTGGATAAGACTTAATGTCAAGTCGCTAATGGATCTAATATATTATCCATGACTCCACTTGTCTATCATAACTACTTTTCCATGGGTAAGAAGTGTAAAACATAGGCCAGGAGGTTTATATTTTATAGCAAGTTACTTAAAAGAGAACTTAAGGAGCTGAAGAAACTTCAAGGAATGCTTGATCGAGTGAGGAGTATCATCAATTTTTAAATTTTGAATATCATTGTTGCATGAGGACATGCAAATGACTTAAGCATGGGGTATGTTGAGTCTCCATTTTGATATAATGCCTAATGCCTTATATTACCCTCTATATGAGCCTATTCTACCTATTCTATGAGTGTATACATGATTGTTTCCTCCATAAATCCACTTAGTTACCTTGTTTATGTGCATAAGGGGTAAATTATGATTAAGGCATGATTTGTTTATTTTCTTGAGTTAATTTGATTTAATGTTTGATTTTTTATGATCTTAATCGTTTGAATATTAAGAATCATTGATATGGTACTTCCTAGGTGAATAATATGGTACCAACATCTGTTATGTGCTAATCCTGCATCAGGGTTGTGACTGTGTGTATTCCAGTACTAAACACCAACCTACATGATTTCGGTACCAAAGATTCGGTACTAGATTTTCACCTTTGATTTATGGGTCGATGACGATGAATCTAAAAATTTGGGAACATGGATTTTCAGCCTAGAGAGGTGTTTTCATTCATAATCGTGGGCCAAAATCTCCATATCGCATACGTGTGGACCTCTAGCTCGTGGGAAGGATCTATCCTAAATCTTTTCCAATTTTCTATAAATTCTAAGATCATGCCCAAATTTGTGGGAACTGCATTTCCTTGATTAGATAATGGCTGTACTCGACCTCCATTGATGTAAAATTGTTTTTATTTGGATTGGATTGTCTAGATCCAAAATTGTAAATGTAAAAAACTATATAAATTGGAGTGATGGCTAAGCCAAAAGTGAGAGGAATTGTTATGTTGCGGCATTGGATTTCTAACATATTGTCTTTGTAAACTTGTTGAAGAATTAATATGAGATTAAGTTCATTGACTCCATGTGTTATTTAAATTTTACTATTCTATGAGTTCCCTCTAAGTTGCCTCGTTGGCATCAGCAAGGGCCCACCGGTCCAACTTGGCAAGCTTATTGTAATTGCAACATGGATCTAATTTATGTAAGTATGTCTATAGAGTGATTCTGTACATATCAGTTGTGAGTAAAAATGTTTTATGTAAACAAGTTGTAAGTTACAACATAATCTAAGTGTGGATGCATCAAAATCTGTGAACAATAATCTAGTGGTGGCTTTATAATCATTTATAATTTTTGTGTGTGAACATTCATGATTTCTGTGTGTGATCATTCATTTTTTAATTGTGTTCTTTAATCCCATCTTTATCTTGCAAAGCCAAGCAAGTAAAAGAACAATTTGAGAGTCCATATTTCTATTACATGAGCCAACACATGAACATCCATTTAAAACCTTTGTTTCCTATGTAAAAATAAAGTAACTTTTCATAATTGTGAGGTTGCATTAAAATTCCTTTTTTGATTTCAAGAGTGTGCAGAATTAGACAACTTTCAAGTTGATATTGAAGAGAGTGACTATAGGAGTAGGCATTCTAAATCCATTTTTCACCCTTCTCATGAGCTAGTAAATGGATGATCTTGTTTCATGTAAGAGAGCCTTTGGAGTGCATGTTAGCTAGAGTCTTTTATTTGAATTTTGTTCTTTTATATTCTTTTGCAATGCTGTGTAAACATGGGGATTAAGGATCAAGAAACAAAGTGTTGATCGCTTGTTAGTTTAGTTAATTCAGGAGATAGAATCAAGTTCATATTTTCCTTCATGAGCCATCAATGAACATGTCCATCACCTAAGCAAGAACTTTATATCATATGCTTGTTTATGAGTTTTTCTTCTAATTCTGGAATTGTGTGAAGAGGTTATCTTTGAAGGTGAAAACAGAAAGTATTGATTTGGATGGTTTCTGATTGAGCTATACTCATCAGACATAGGAACCTATCTATTATTAGCACATATAGTGCATCCACTCTATAGATTATTGATTGTGAATCCCGGATTGACATTTAAATGAGTGTAACATATATATTGAATATATTTTGTACACCAACAAGTGGGTAGGTGGTCTCCTAGTTATCACAAATTGGTGGTTATGGGATTTTTCCAACATACAACTTGTGCGATAACATGTTGAATTTTCCTATAATAATGGGTATTAAGCTTAATTAAAAATGAGTCCATTTGAAGCTTTATATGGAAGAAAATACAATACTCTAGTGGGTTGGGACACAAGATTAAATATAATTTAAAGGTAACATGGAATATGAAAAAGAGTTATGTAGATAAAGGTAGGACACTAAGACAATTTAAAGTGGAAGAGTATGTATTTTTGAAAGGGAAGCCCAAAAAGATCTCTTTGAAATTGGGAAGTTTCACCAAGTTAGCAACCAGATTATGTGGTCCATTCAAGATATTGGATAGAATGGGATCAGTTGCATACATGTTTTCATTTCCTACTTCCATGAAAGTGCATAATGTATTTCATGTGCCATTATTAAAAAATTATGTGCATTATCTCAACCATGTCATTCATTGAACTTTGATTCGGGTGGATCCCAAAGGAGACTTATAGGTGCATCTAGTGTGTATACTAGACAATAAGGTCATGATCCTTCGAAATGGAGCCATAGGGAAAGTAAATGTTCGATGGACCTACTATAGCCATGAAGAAGCAACATGGGAGCTAAAGGATACAATGTGGAAGGAATACCCACATTGTTTTTGAAGTTTTGATGTAAAATTAAAATTTTGACGTAAAAATTAGTATACATATGCATGGTGATGTGCACCGAAGATGATGCAAAAATTAGGGGGAGGGGAATGAACACCCTAGTTTTCATCCCCAAATTAACAATGTGTTTTTGTGTATATGATGAATGGACAAAGCCAAGTGATGTAATATGTAAATATTGTACTTTGAATATTAATAATAAAAGAACACATCACTAGTTACAGACAAAGAATGACGAAAACATGGGGGACTATGATTTCACAAGAGACGAATGAAAGGGGAGTTGAGGGGGCCCAGAGAGGGCTAAAGAAAAATAATTGTATTTTATTTCTAAGTCCCTTACCTTATTTAATCCTAATCCCTTGTTTTATGATATAAACCTTGGGATTAGTCGCCATGGAAGTTATGTGGACTTCTTAGGAAGCCACGTGGTAAGTTGTGGGCATGCATACATATTCCATGACTTTTGGTTATGTAAGGGAATTGTCCATCATTGTAAAAGAATACTTGGGGAAGAGCCTATGATGTCATAATTGTCGTAGATTGTTGTTTATGTCTTTTATGAGAGTTATATGAGAAATTATGTCCATATGCATGAAAAAATAATGCCATTGAGGAAAACTAACCACGGTTGAGAATTCCTTGAGTCCTAACAACGAGATTTCTTAGCCAATATGTGTTGTAAACCAAGAAGGAAGTGGGATATCCTGAGGGACTATGTGGCAAAGAAGGGGATCCCCTCTTTGGGTTGTGTTGGTTGAAGAGGAAATAGAACTAGTGAGTTGGAATTGTTGTAAGAGTGGATAGAGTGCAAAATTTAGGGATTGGACAAAGTGAGAGGTTTAAATAAGAGATAGGAAAAATACATCCTTGTGAACTCATAGCCCCAACTCGGGGGTGGTCTATTATAGAAATAGTAAGTGCAATAAATCTTGTGGTTGGATGAAGCGTCTGATGTCTACAACTAGTTGGTGTCTCATTTCTATGAATATAAGTGTTATGGTTTATTGTATTTATGTTGAATTAATTATGTGTATATTGTGGATTTAAGTGTTTTTATGTTGCATGTATAATATGCATTTGTAATTGTGTCTACTTGAGCATGCATTTTCATATTAGTTTTCATTAAATTAATTGATAACAAGACAAAGAGGAATTACATTATCAGAGCCATGTAACATGTATCTCAGCCTAGCTAGAAGGATGGGCATGAGATAGAAATTATCTAAGAAAAAACATTTGTCGGAAGGAAGTTTGAAGTACCTCACTACCCCCAACAACATTTCAAGGGTGGTTGGATACATTATATAACTTCTAAAAATCCTTCCACATAGTCCTTTAAAAGTCATAATGCTCTATGATGCAGGTGACCAAACCTTGTGTGCCAAAGCTCTCTGATATTGTCAAAGTCATGCAGTAAAGAGCCATGTTTCACTATAACCAAAAGAAACCTATATAGGACACCTTCTCACACACCTTTGGCCAAGTCTCAACCATCCTTCAATCCATGATCTATTATGATGAATTTATTATCATCAAACTCAACCACACTATTAATATATATCTTGGCTAAAACTAAAATAATATTATTAGTTAAACCAAGAATATGCAAAACATCATTGAATGGTGTGTAGCAAGAGATGGATCACATTCTAATACTAGATATGTGGCATGCTCATGCAAATCCACTTGTATGTCAGCATGTTTCTTTTGAAGTCTATTGAAAAACTTCGTGTTGCTTGTCATGTTTCTCGATGATCCATTGTGCACATATCACCCTACACCATAGATGGTGTTAGTGGAAAGGCATGATACCATGGATAAGGTAGTCTCAAAATTGGATGTTAAATCATTCACCCCAAAATATTTTACACTCCCTGGAAAATGTTTCTTATGTGTGTCCCTTGCTTAGTTCTTCTTAGGAATCATAGTACCCGTTTGTGGAAAAAAACCTCAACATGTGGGGTGACCTCATTGACAAAGCAAGCAAAATAATAATATATCTTTCCCCAACGCATAAGCTATATTATTGAAAGTGTCAAAGAAAGTAGATAAAAGTATATCGAATTATATTGTGAATCCCCTTGACCTTTGTGTGTAATCCAGGAAAGAAGCTTATAGCACAATATCTTTCTCTAAACCTACTCACAACTCAAGAAACAATACCTTTCTCAAACCAAATCAAGCATATAACAAAATAGTATAAACTTGAAATATATGAATTCCAACTAATGCAAGGCAAATTAGTTTCAACCACAGTTCATCAACTCACATATGAATCAATATCATATAAATGAACAATGAATTGTGGTGGTGGGGGCGGGGGGGTATAAGAAAGATCTGTATATTGATAATTTAAATATAAATACAAGAAATATATTGGACCCTTGTCATTGGCACCTTCATCATCCAAATATGGATTCTACCAACGTAGGCCACTTATCGATCTTCACTCTGTCAAGACTCCTAGTCTTATTATGGAAGAGAAGTTAATGAATATTTATACACAATTGAAGACATGACAAAGCTTACAAAACCAAGTGATTTTATTCAAGGAGAGAACAAAAAAACCTAGGATAGAAAATCTACAGACAATTCACCAACATATAGGTATAATAAGTAGTATTGGTTCATTGCCTCTAACTTAGAACCCATATTTATGTGATTTTGAAGTAGTTTTGGGCGTTGGGGCTCAATATTTGAGGTGTACAACCTTCATGATCTCCACTTAGGACCCTGTATTTTTTGCATTTTTTTTTAATGCCATATTGAGGGTGTTCAGTAGTTGTATGAAAGAAACTCATGAGAATCAAGTAATACGGTTAGAAAAATTGTAAAAAGGAGTTACAAGTCATGGAGAAAATATACTGAAATGGAATAGCTTAGAATACTCACATTAATAAAATACATCACTGTTGCAGACCAAGTCAAACGAAAGAGTATGGGGGGATAGGAATCCACGAGAGAGAAAGGGGTGCTAAGGGCTTAAGGAAAAGGGGTTTAAGTCAAGGGACTTAAGCCTAGGAATAAAATTATATTATTCCTAAGTCCTAAAGTCTTATATAATGAATTATCTTAAGTTCCTAAAGAAAAGGGAACGAATTACAAGTGGGGGGACAAGTTAGTTACTAGCGTACCAAGTGTCATAAAGGGAACATGCATATATATTTTTCATAATTAGTATAATTCTAATTCATTCACTCATTCATTATTGGTCATTCATTCATGTTTTCCATCATTCTTACCATTACTAAGGAGTGGAGATATGGAGCTTGGGTTACCCTGTAAATCCTTGGTGTAGATATGGGTTTGAAGAGGCAGGTTGTCAGGAATGTGGAGCAATTCTCTTGGGTGAGGGAATTGTTGGGGGAATAGGTTTCCCCTTATGTTGGTATAGTGGGTGTCATAACTCTTTGGAGTGTATCCGTGTGTTCCAAGTTTCATAGCACTTAGAGACTTCCTATTCTACCTATTTTTGAAGCCACGGAAGGGAAGTGGAATAGTCTAAGAACTGTTGAACATGGAAGTGGTACACTTCTTGGGGTGGAACGGGATGAGGGGAATGAGAGGCAGTAATATAGAACTATTTCTAGAGTTGGTTCCATGGACTAGTTATGTTTTCTAAGTGTTTTATGACTTTAGTGGGACTATGAGGGAGACTTTGCCTTGGTGGAGTCATAGCCCCAAATCTAGGGTGACCCATTGCTGAGATATTATGAGCAGTGAGGTCTATGGATGGGAAAAACATCTAAGGTATACAGCCATTCGGTGATTACAGTAAAATATAAGTGTCTTTTATGTGCTTATGATTATTATTGTTTCGTTATTTATGCTAATTATTCTATGTTCTATATGTGTAAATTTATACATGCATTTTGTGTTGTTAGACTGCGTTATTCTATACATATGCAGAAAAATTAATTAATTAATGGTATAAGAGAGTAAATTTTTAGTGTGGCATGGCCTAGCTTGGGTTTGGGATGCTACAAAGTGGTATCAAAGCCACGGGTTCAATATTGAGCTTGCATGGGCCAGAGATAAAGCGTTGGAGAAAGAAAAAAAAATTGCAGAAATTAAAGTTCAAAGTATGTCTACAATTTGTTTAACAAAAGTACTCCTATGAAATTGGGAGAAATTCATGGGGAATTCGATGGAATTGAGCCCAAGAGTTAAAAATTGCAAAATTTTAACCATTGTTTGGGGTATTTTCGGTCATGTAATCTGCCTAATTTGGAATTTGCAGAGTGACCATGGCGTAATTAGGAGAAACTGGGAAAAAGCCCCAATTTACATAGTGAAATTCATGGAAAATTCGACGTGGAAGTGTCGAAATTCATGTGAAGAGGTTTAATTGACATGCATAGTGTCGAATATTAGAATTTTCAGTGCAACCATGGCACAATTGGGCGAAATTAGGCAAAAGCCCCAATCTCTGCAATCAAATTCATGGAGAATTCGACGTGGATGAGTCAAATTTCAGGTGTAGAGGTTAAATTAATGCTTACAGGGCCGAAATAGGCCTTAGAAAAGTTAATTACAGAGATTCAATGGTGGCCCAAGTAAATAATTACGAAATTGGGCATAATTGGAAAAATTAGAAATTTTGAAAATTGTTGATGTGGAAGCCATGTGTCAGTTGATGTGGCAGGGGTGATGTGGACTTATGTTAGTGTCTACTTTTGTCTTGGTTTAGTGAGAAAACCTTGTCCTAAACCCTCCTTACCCATTCCTCATTTTCCATTTTTAGTTGTTTGTTATTTTTAGATTTTGGTATTTCATAGTTTGCATTATAATCTTGATGATTTATTTAAGCTTGATTTTGAAAAACATTGTTTAAATTTGAAGTGTCTCCTTTTTATGCCGTTGGGATTTTAAAATTTCAAGTTGTCAAATGCACTACGGGAATAAGCCTATTCCCGTAGCACCAAATAATCATGCCATAACTTGCGCCTGCCATCCCGATTTAGTTATGATGACACGATTCATGAATTGAGAGTTCGTGTGCTCCCACGAAAGCTTGGAAATCATTTCCAAATCCAACAGTTTCAGATTATAATTGCTATGCACGCGTGCAGGGTTCATTTCAAAATCACCTGTTGTTTAATGATCATTATATGTTACCTGTTCGAGTTGGCTTAATTCAGCCTTGCAGGGAGAAATGCAGGTATCCATTCAAAGCAACAGAATATACTAACTATTGCAGGTAGTGAATTTGGAATCCGAGGACGACGGTTGCAGAATTGAGTTTACTGGCACCAAAGAGGAGCGGAAAAATCGCCAAAATCGAACAAGAAGGTGTTGAACTTCTTGAAGCCTATCCTCAGATGGCCCAAAGATTCAGAGATGCCGGGTGGTTTGAGTTCCTCACCACATTTCAAGGGTATGACGAGAAGGTTTCCATGGAATTCGCTTTGAACTTCGATGGTCACGAGGTCGAAATTGGTAAGATGTTGATGTTGGTAACAAAGCAGACTATAGCCAAGGCTTCCAAGCTCGTGGTTGGAGGGGAAATATGGTGGAAGAAGGAGCACATGGTTACTGAATTTGTAAATCAATTCCTCCTTCCAGATAAGCAGAATCCAGATTGGAGAAGGGGAATACCTCGCAGTTGGGTTCGACCCGAATGGCACACTGTTCTGGTGGTGATTCACAGATATATCACCTACGAAGGTAGGTTTTCGTTGATCTACATCTACCATATCAGAATACTGATGCATCTAAATGGTGACCACCCTTTAAATCTTCCTTATTTCCTGCTCAAAAGTTTGACAAAAATGTCCAAGAAAGTGCAGTCGATTTCCACTAATGGCAAAGGCAGTTTGTTCCATCAAGTCTTGATTAAAAACCTGGTCATGTCTGCCCTGAATGAATTACAGAAGCCCTGGAATTGGCTCACGCAATCCTTAAAACCTATCACTCAATCCAATAAGCAAAAAAAGGGCAGAGGAAGGAAAACTATTAAACAGAGTCGAGATATTTCTGATGAAAACCCTGTGAAAGATGAGTCTTCTGATATCAAGGTAACTAAGAAGAGCATAAGTAAGAGACCTATATGGGATCCCAAAATTGAAATGCTTCCTGAGTAAGATGTTAAAGGAGAGACAGAGTCAGATAATGATCTCATTTCTCAAACTACAGTCAAGTTTGAAATGCCAGCGACCAGCAAAAGGAGCATTGCAATCAAAGGAAAAAAGGATAAAAGTGTGTGTGTATCACAGAAACCTCAGAGAAATTCGACCAGGGTTATTAATAAGTATAGGCTGAAGTCAAAGGCAATTTTCAATCTGTCAATCAAAGAAGAAAACACCATAATCATAGAAGATGATTCTGAGGATGTTGAAACAAGC
>SNQJ01S0108081.1:0-11063 GCA_010110895.2 Picea sitchensis
AACAAGGAAAATTCTATAACTAGACCATATAATAGAATAAGCTTTTCAATTTCAACATATGGCCAACATATACAATTGAAAACTAGCTAATCACTAAATATTGTCTAACCTTCAATAGCTAATTAAGAAATTATATAACTATGTGACTTATGAAACATTACTTTGGAGATTATAAAAGAAAAATACAACCTTCAAAACAATGATGCATCATATATATAATTAAAACTTCTAGACCAAATCCCTTATTTGTGCTAGTTTCACCTCCGAGTTACAGTGCCATGAGTTGCTTCATGCTCCATAGTTTTTCCATAAGGACAAACCTGGACAAGACAACAAAATCCAAGATTATTCAATGGACATATTTAACCTCCATGATATTCCTACTCAAGATAATAGATCGCTACAATGGACAATCTAGAATATTAAATAAAATATGTATTTTAAAAAAATTATTCAACTACAATTATTTACTATACGTTAAGATGCACTAAATAGAGAATGTCAGAACATACCTTGACAATGCTTACAAGCACCTTATTAGCCTTTTTTTGGAGTAGCCCCTCATCATCCTAGATTCAAACATCGACTTACTCATTGAGAACAAACTACAAACGTGATAGTTATAGAACTAGAAATAACTCCTGAATGGGATCCTCTTGGTTTCAAGAATAATTTATTGGAGTTGTCTAATCTTCCAGCAAACCTCCCTCGATCTCATGGAGCAACAATGAAGTCAACATTGGCTTTGTTGTTGCTCCGGTGGATCGAGAGAGGTTTGGTCCAAGATTATCCAATTCCTAATTTATTGTCTACTAAACAGGGCCAACCACGTGAAGGTGGAAGATCTTATGGCCCCTACCCCTCCTCACATCACTCTCAATTCCCCAATACCCAATCTAACTGATATATTTAGGGTAAAAACTGAAGTAGACAGAAATTTAATAATTTTTCTCACAATATGCTTACTACAGATCGGATCGAAACATAAGGGTAAAAAGAAGATAATATAAATATAACAAAAAATTTCAGATCACATCAAGAAGATAACCATTGATAGAAATTGAATATCAATTCATAATCTGAACATACTATGAAGATAGGTATTGCTGTAAAATAATTCAATGATATTCATTATGAAACTGAACAGTGAACATAATAAATAATAGTAGTAAAAGAGATAGGGTTAGAAACTTACCTGAGTGTGGAAACCCCCATAGATGTACTCAGTAAAGGGAGAAGTGTCAAGCACTTACCTGAGGGTAGACCTTACCAAGTGAGAGAGATATGACCAGCAGGAAAAACAAATCACACCAGACCCCAAAAATTAGATGACCTCAATCAATCAAAGAACCCTGAGAGACCAGCGTTGCCTTGTAACCATCCACTTTGGGTCACATTGCTCTTAACACATTAGGAAAACTATGGAGGGTCATGATAGCCTTCCTTGAGGCATGCTACATAACATAGAGGTACAATAGAGGTCACAAGAGGCAAAGGCAAGTTGATAGTGCCAAGGTTAGGTTGCGACAGGGTCAAGGCAGCCACGACAAGGTTACCGAGGGGTAGCTATAGGTTGACAACACCAAGGATATGTTGCGGCAGGGTCAAGGCTGCCGAGGGGTAGCTATAGGCTGAAAGCGCCAAGGATAGGCTGCGGAAGGGTCAAGGCAGCCACGACAAGGCTGCCGAGGGGAAACTACAGGTTGATAGCGCCAAGGTTAGGCTACGGCAAGGTCAAGGCAACCACGACAAGGCTGTCGAGGGGTAGCTACATGTTGACAGCGCTAAGGATAGGCTGCGACAAGTTCAAGGCAGCCACAACAAGGCTACCGAGGGGCAGATATAGGCTGACAGCGCCAAGGATAGGTTGCGACTAACACATAAGAGAGGAAACCTAGCCACAATAAGGGTGAACAAAATATACAAGTCAACAAGAGGGGCTTAACCAATCACAAGATAACAACATAAAGGGTCATCTCTCTGTCAAAAGGTAAAATCATAATGTGGGGGTGTCATCCTCGTACAAAGGGGGTTTCCACACTTTGATGTGGGATTTATACCTTCTAGTCTAATCCAAGGGTCAAATGGTCAAAGGAAAAGAAAAATAACACTATCTACTAGATAATATGCATTAAAAATATTTTAAAAATGTCACGAAAAAGTAAATTTATCAAGAATTCATTGAAAGGAAAAGAAAAAAAAAAGGTATGAAAGACCTTAATATTGACAGGCATATGTGAAATTTTTTTTATTATAAATGATCGGTATTATAATATTATACATCAGTACTAGGTTTTTTTTCTTCTTTGCACGACTTGCTGCTAATTTCCTAAGTATTTCATTGATATCTGTGTCATCTTCTTTTACTGCGTCCTCTTCTATTGTTGATTGTCCTTGCATTCTCGCACACATTGCATTCCTTGTCACGTACTCACGACATTGAGGTACCAGATGCGGGTCATCACCTACAACGACAAAAAATATTAAATTTATGGGGCAAGTTATTGAATACGATTGATTTAGTTCATTATTAAGAAAAAAATACGAATGGAATGTAATAATTTACCTGCCCTGGGCTCCTCTTCTGTTAGAGGATCTCGATGTATGCCATGAAACTCTACCACTGAAACCACAATATTTATAAGTAGACAATCATAATTGAATTAGTAAAAAGAAAAAATAGAATCACAAAATTCATAAGTAGGAAATTATTAAGTTATATATGATTAATATATAGCCATATTACCATCGTGTCTCTCATGTGAAACAACATCATGGGGCTGCACCGACCCATTTATGTTAGGATCAGGTTGCACCTCACTTTTAGGAGGTTTCACCTCACTGTCAGGAGGTTGCACCTCACTTTCATGGGGCTGCACGAAAGCACCATCTTGTGGTTTCTCTCTACTATCAACAAACTGTTCTGCAGTACTATTGATGGGCTCGATAATATTGCTTCTCCCCTGCTATAAATAATAGAGAAACATATAAAATTATTGGATGATATCAAACGAGAATGTATTTTAAAGGTAATGAAACCGTGTTATTGTGGTTAGATTTTTATAATATACCATCTCATGCACGCTGCATCTTGGCGACTCTCCCAAGAGTTTTTGGTGATCAATAACAACTTGGTATCTATACTTGTAACCAAGACGGAGGTATTCCGTAGTGGATTTGGTACCAAAATCGTCCTCCTACATTGCATAAGAGTATTGATTTTTGTTATTGGTTGCCCCATGAATTACCAAAAACCTGGAAGGCGATATAACTAATAATATTGTTAAGATGTTTGATTACTTACAATTCATGTTTGTAACTTCAAATAGCTGCCTTGGCCTAGTATGTGTTGGCCATGTTTCTCAACCCTTGCCTTGGTGGCTTTCGAAGTGTCATAGAGCCTATGAAAAATTTCAAGTATGTTATATACCACAATTGTATTTAAAAATAAAGAAAGCTAAAAGTATTGAATTCAAATTGTAATTTACCTTCCTGGACTAGGTGGATTTCTTCCTTCTTTTCTCAATCTCTTCTCCTTTGTGTCCTCAATGAACGCCTTCCATTCCCTCTCAGGAATAACAGATGGATTCTCATACCTAGGGTTCTTTTGCAAGTTAACCCTATACATGTCACGTATATATTTTAAATATAGGCCCACCACTTTGGAGACCTCGCTTTTGTCGAAGATATCTACCCCAAACATACATTCAAGGTAGTCCAAGATATCTTTTTTGAGGTGAATACTCTGAGAATTCCACCTCGTGCGTAACATGGGACCAAAAATTTCCAACGACTGGTCGTGCAAGTGTTTATAAAACAAGTTGTTTCCTACGTGCATAAATAAATGATCATTAATTAGAAAATAGTAATATATAAGATGATATATGCTTCAGATATATAGCAACAAATAGTTAAAACAATTAAAAACAACTGGAATTTTTAATGTCTTTATCGGAACTCCTTTCTCATTCACCAAAAAAGTGCATGAAATTATTCCTGTGCTGGCAATGCGTGACGATCCAGGAAATGAACTGACAGTGTCATCACTGCCAGTACTGCCACCAGCTCCTGCATGTGGCTTTGCCACCTTCGGCTGAAGGGGTATGTCTTGCTCACAGTCCCCAACTATAGGTGTGGACCCAGTCTAAGTATGACTAGGATCAATCGCAGGTGGAGTGTTGAATAGCCTAGATGATATATGTTGGCTCATGCTGGCTGGACATTGTGGTGTACTCTCTGCAACATGACTACTACCAACATCTACTATAGGAGCCGACTGAATCGGAGCCAAAAAATTCTATATAAGAAAGAAAAAGTTTTTTTGATTAGAAAATGTAAAATTTATAAACATGAAACATTCATAATTGAACTTATGACCAAAAAAAAATCACTTTAAGATATGGTTATTACCTTATATTGTTTAAGGTCTTCCTTCAACTACTCTATCCTTTGTTTAGTTTCTTGATTTTGATCTTTACTTACAATCAAGTGAAGGATTTCTCTATTCATTTTTATGATGATTTTTTTGATTGTTACCATTATGTTGGGGTCATCCAACAAGTCGTCGTTGACCCAATCATCACAACCATGGCCCGTGGACTACATATTTCAAGAAAGAAAAGTTATTTTCAATTATATAAACAAATAATAAATTTCACATTAAATGTAATTCAGAAATGTTAATCATATGCTTGTTCTAGGGGGGGTGGATATTTTCCATGATCATCCTACCAAGAATTAGGTGTTAGAAATCCATAACAAATAAAATTACTCATGAAAAATCACAGAGTATGATGTGCATTATAGTGAAGTGCATTGCCTATAATTTACCTGTTTTGAGGGGTCAGCTGGTGCTTTTCCACGATCAACCTACCAAGAATTAGGCGTTAGAAATCTATAAAAAATGAAATGACTCATGCAAACACTAAGAGTATGATGTGAATAAGATTTAGGTGTTAGAAATCCATAACAAATAAACATCTTGAACAATGATAAATTTACAAACAATGGGAATACAAATTTACAAACTGCACCACATCACATCATGATAAGTAAACATAATAGATTTCAAATTACCACCCCCATAATAGCAATGTCTGTATGTATTCAATTCAAGTTGTAATCAATCAACAACTCCTCCCCTGTAGTTATTGATTTTATTGCGCATACGAATACATGGTTTCGTTCCCGCCCCTCAAATATGCAATTGAGTTGCTTATTTGTTGTCTCGGGTCGTGTACTATTTATAAACCGCACAATATTTCCCGATGCCTTTGGCCTTCCGTCAATATACATAGACCCTCCTTTGTTTCTATCGTTGTCTCTTAGATGTATATAATTTGCAACCACTATGTATATCCGCATACCTCACGTATATTGGACTAGATTCATCTAATCTCTATAATTGTAACAAGGCCCGACATACTCCATCAATTCAGTTATTATGTCGTAAAAAAATTTTATGCCATCCATAGAAAATATCCCCAAGACATGTAACGATGATGAATGCGATATATCCTCTTGTCCAGACAAAAATTAGTGTTTACTTGAGGAAGTTCCTTGGGCACCCATCGTTTCAATAAATGTTTGTACCTCAAGGGCACCTTGATGTCATCTATGCTCTCAGCATCATAAGAGCATGACCCCCTTTCAACAAGAAAAAATTCCATGTGTCTATGGAATTTTCTTTTGATCTTCTCACCTCTAGTTGCTCTCCGTCTACCTGAACTTTCCTCGCTCGACGAAGACAGATCTGACAAATACCTATTTGGTTGTACCTGCATTCCATCGAATGAGGGAGCAGTTAAGAAGAATGCCCCTTTCAATTCTAGTAATGATAATTGTGTAGGATACAAGGATGACAAAAGGAAAACAACAAATATGCATTCTTCTTAAATGGCAGATTGATCAACTCGTATTATAAGGGGMAGATTGATCAACTCGTATTTGTGATGTAGAGAGACCAAGTGACATATCAAGTTGGTTCAACAAGTCAAKTTTCAATCACTGACAAACTAGTTGARGCAAGGTCAACAAAKATAAATGAGTGATTTTCATATAGAGTCAAAGTCTTAAACTTAGAAGGGAGCTCACTTGAGGCCAAMTARATGAAGACATGTCARGCCATGTAACAGATTTTKGGATTGCAAAATGAATGGGTGCAACCTCTATTGAGTCACTTACTTCAACARTKKCTTTGAAAGGATCARCARKATACATCGCCCCGGGTATGKMTTYTCAAAATGTTAGTTTTACTTGTCTTTTCCCAAACATCCCCCGATTCATGTTTACTAAAAAGTGTTGTGGGAATATAAATATACTAGTATTTATGTGAATATATGTGAAGAATTTATGAGGCCATTATATGCACTCATCCACAGGGAGTCAAAAAAATGTATGTATGACAAATATTTGGATACATTATCTACACTTGGGGACTAACACATCATGGAAAAGGGGACCAACTTGTGGATATATGGTGGAACAAAGACTCCTCATAACGATTTATTATATTAGTAATGATTATCTCATGTTAGTAAAGGTAATCATAATAATTTATTATATTAGTAATGATTAGTGGATGATGAGAAATTAGACATTGATGTTGTTATTCATATATTCATATCCATATCAAAGGATGATAACATGAGATAATGGGGTTTGAAAGCAAAGAGGCATGCCCTCCACACTAAGTACTACTGTGGGGAAACAATAATCTTGGTGACTAGGAGGAAGTACAACTACACCCTCTGCAATGTGGTTGAGTGAAAACTAACAACTATGGATGTAAATATCTTGACAACAATTTCTTGTGAGTTATCTTAGATTCCCTAGAGGAAACAAATGATTGGAGGAGGTAATAAAGAGGTAGGTTAGTCATTAGTGAAGGGAATTTCAAGTTCAAAACATTGTTGGAGCAAAGGGATTTTGCAAAATTGGCATTGAAAAAGATGGAAATATTGGGAGGTTAAGGGTGTAGCAACAAAAATACCAAGGACATAGAAGGATAAATCTATTCCTAGATTGAAAGGATGAAGAGGATTTTGAGTTTGTATGAAGATAAAATATTATGTTTGAGCCAAAACAACAATATTCAAGACACTACTTAGGAGTGAGATTACACAAATTATAATGGTGTTGGTGGGGAATAGGAATCATTAGGAATACCATTGAATGAGCATTCTCAAACCATGTGGGATGTCAAATTCTAGGCTTACTTGTAGCACAAAAAATGCCAAAATTTTGTATTTTTATTTTTTATTGTGTAGAAATCAAAAGTCACAGGGCTTGTTATTCTTTGCAAGTGGGTTAACACTAGTGTTTTATAACTCACCTTTTCTTTGTAGTTGTCCTAAAAATGAGGATAATTTTTTGTGTTGTAATAGAAGAAGAAAACAATAAAGTTGTTGAAGAAATCGAGCACAAGTCATTTCTCGATGTCTAATGAAAATTATTTCTCATGCCCCCATGGGTAAAACCTAACATGGAAAATGGTGAATTGGGTATAGGGACATGTCTTTTAAGAGACTCCTAATGGTCCATAACCTTAGTCAAGTCATCTCTGCTTGAATGTTATCTAAGTTTACTACATGACACAAGTCCAAAACCATGACACAATTTCCCTCAAATGTACCTAGTAGCCTTCCCTCATTGAATACCTGATGGAGGGTGCTCCCCTTCTCAATAAAAACATGCATATTCTATCTTATATGGAATTAAAGTGTGTTCCATAAATATTTAGGTCCTAGTGTGTTGGTGGATTTTATAACTTGTGATTTCCTCTCTACAAAAATCTCACCATGAACCCAAAACCACATCGGATAGAAATGCATCGAGAGGTTTACTAATGCTAAGGGTTAAAACTATGCTCATGTGGGAAGGAAGAGGATGCATACCTAATTTTTGTAGGGTGCTTACCCAACATATTATTCCTAAAGGTTTGTGGCTGCAAGGGAGGTACATGTGGGATCCCTATTTTCTAGAAGTACGAATGTATAGATAAGATATAAATTGGGGCAAAGAAAAATATCTCTATTGTAGTTGTTATATATATTAAATAACAAAGATGTTTAAGGCCCTCAATGTGTAATATGAAAGTTATGTTTAAGGCCCTCAATGTGTTGTGAATCAATATCAGACCAAACAATCATGGAATAACCATATACATTTGACCAAACCCTAAATTTAGTATGAGCATCATCAGAAACCTATTGAAATGCTAAGTATCTAATTGTGGATTTTAAGATTTTGGAATCCTAAAGACCTCTTATTCAAACATTTGTGTGGCAATAAGGAGTCCAAATTTATTCATTCATTTTCCAAATTGAAACTCTTGGAATGAAATTACTCACCATTCTTTGTTCCTTGTGAATATTGGCTCGAGTTTGAGGTCTCTATCTCCTTACACATGTAGTGGATCGAGGTCTATGTCTCCTTGAACCACAGTGGCAAGTTCACTTTCTCCTTGCGCCGTAGTGGCCGAGGTCCTGCAAAGATAAGCACATATTCGATCAATGGTTTAGGTATTCTGATATGGCTCCTAGAGAGAATAGTAGCAAACATAACCCTATTCCTCAACAATGGCTCTTATACGAGAATCCAATCACAGAGGCTATAGTGCATGTCTTAGCCACTACCCTCATGGCTCCCCGTATGGCCTTAAATATCACCACAAATACCCATAATTCCGTTAATAAAATGACTTCCAATGAAACGAAGGTTGATGCGAGGGCAACATGCGAAAATAAAAGGTTTGCAGTATGTTAATATAGCAGGTATGATTTGGTTTGATACTAAGGGACAAATTTGGGCATCATTGAACCATCGCCCACTCACAATCGGCCTCGTTCAGCTGATGATGACCTGCGCCTGCTCCAGGGATGCCTGACGGCATGCCCCTCTGCTTTATCTAGTCACAGAACCTAGCTCGGGTCACATATCCCCACTGCCATTCGAGAGATTTGTGAATGTCATATAAAAACCTTTTTAGATTGTCACAAAAATTAATTTGAAAACTAGAAAGAATTTGTGATAAAGGACTTAGGAAATATGTGCATTATGATTTCAATACACTAGAATTAAGTATTACCTATACATAATTTCCACTAGACAATTTAAAGTCAATCTATTGAGAGTTATGTTAAAATAATAAAATCATTGATTAGAGTAGTTGTTAGGAAACATAACGAAAATTTGAGTGTGTTGAATGTAATTTAGCAAATGAGTTTAGGGTGTGAGAGTCAAAGTGTGTGCGCAAATAGGAGACAAGTATAATATCTGTTTGACAACAATTTAGCACAAGCCTACCTTGAAGTTGATGTTGATATGGCATAACATAAGTGAATTAGCACAAGATAAGATGTGGGGATGATTATTGATGGAGTGATGACTTTCTCAATGTTCATATAATGCATAGTCAATTTTTATACATGGATTTTTAAGCATCACCCTAATAATTCTAATCAACTTAGTTGAATGTAATCACAAACCTTGATTTCATGGAACAAACACAAAAACCCTAGGTAACTTTGATCCTTGACATGGTCAACATGGATCATTCCTCCATTCCTATAAATGTGTATGTGCAATGACCTTTAGAGGATGAAAATTCGATGAGTGTTGTTTCCCCATTAGGATTAGGAGTCCATATAGTTTACATCCTAAAGAGATCTGTATGCTTCCTTCTTATTTTGTTGGTTTTTTCTAAGGACTCACAAGCAATTTGTATCAAATTGGTATATGATAGGGTGTGATTCATCACATGCCATTGTCCATTCACCTCCTCCATACCTCCTCCTTAACCATGGGTGACATAATGCTATCATTCAATAGTAAAATTGTTACATTTCATTGTAAGTCATCATGTGTACTGAGGGCATGAGCCACAACAAAGGAAACATACAAAGAATATTTGTCTTATGAACAAGATATGGTACTAAACATTTTGAGGTTTGGCATAGAGATTGTTATTATAGACTACACTACATTGCACCATAATATAATCCCCACACTCCTTGCAAGCCATCTAACACCATTCAAATTAGACACAATATTCTTGCGACGAATTAGCTATACTATTGACGAAATTTTTTCGTCGATAGTATAGAAAATTCGTCGCAAGATTATTTACATTCGTCTCTCTTGCGATGATATAAAATGATGCTTGGATTCATTCCATATTTTTTTTATCAACTTGAAATTAAAATTTTATACTGTGCAATCTAGTTGGACCTTGAGTCAAATACAAATATGAAATTTGGAATCATTAACATATCTACTAAAACATATGAAAAATAGGGTTTATGGTTTCCATGATGATATGATGATGGAATAAAGTGGATGTGTGAGTGAAATTTGAGTCTAGAAACCCTCCCATATCGTTAAGGCATGAGAATATCCTATCCATGTAAAATTTCAATGCATACAGATACAATTTGAAAAAATTTCAACCTTGGCCCCATTCACATGTCACTGTTGCTCGCCTCTAGTATTTTTATGGTGTTGATTAAGAAATCAATGAAAAAGAGGAATTTTTCGTCACAAATATGACATAGATACATTGTATATACATTAATGTAGAACCTGAAATAAAAATGAGGAAAGGCTGACGAAAATTTAAAACTTGCGTCAACCAAATTGTGTACTTTGAAAGAAAATTAGGGTTTATGGTTTACATGATGAATTGATGATGGAAGAAAGTGGGTGTGTCAGTCCAATTTGAGTCCAAAAACCCTCCGTTACGATGAGCTTCTTTGACCAATTCAGACATTCGTTGCCATGATAACCTACGTCCATTATGATGTTTACATCTTTCAATCCATACATTCATCCAGTCAATATTATTTGCAATGTATAAATGCAGTGCATCCCACTCTTGAGAAATTGAATAAAAAAAACATAGTTCACCAATATTAAATATTAGTTATAACATACAATATGAAGGTAATTATAAATATTTATAATTTATGAAATAAATTATATTAATATATTAATGAGTATGATCATATACACAAAAAATGAAACTTTATATGTATTATTAATATCTCATGTTAGTAAAGGTAATC
>SNQJ01S0108081.1:13448-29514 GCA_010110895.2 Picea sitchensis
AGAGAGAGAGAGAGAGAGAGAGAGAAATAATTACCTTAATGAAGGTATGCCAATCATGTGTTTTTACCCCACCAAATTCACCCTTCTTTGTTAAGATATTATTTATGTTTGAAGAAAAACCCATGGGAAATTTTATTCTCTGAATGACCTCTTTTACATCATTGCTTTGTTGCTCTGTTAATAACTAGGGATGGTTATTTCGATCTCCATCACTATTTGATTGGATCCCACTTTGCATTGCATGATTGGCTTCCTGAATGTCACTACAAATCTTGATAACTTTTTCTTTATCCCTCCTACCATCTATGATTCGCCATAATGTTTCTATCACATTCTTCCTGATATGCATTGTACAAAACAAATGAGTTATTTTTAGGTCCTGATAGTAGGGAAACCTCATGAATTGATAGGGATTCCTCGTGGGAGCCCATTGTTAATACCTTCATGACATTGATGAAGCATCAAATAAATTCAATAAAATAAAAATTCATATCATTACATATACAATATTACATAAACAAATTACAATATACCATCTCGACGACTTTTGTTATATTCCAACTTCCATAGGTGAGGTGTCATTCTTCGTGGTTTTAATACAGTCTCTTCTTTCCCATTGAAAATATGTTTTTCAATAGTATGATACTTATGGTTCTTAGAGACGAAGTTCCTATACTCATCAAACACCTCCTTTCCTAAAGTTTTTGAACACCGATATTTGATCTTAGGACCACAAACTGGACATGCAAATCTACCCTTTGTTTGAAGACCTGCAAAAGTTGGATTAATAATTATGTCAATTATACGGAGGGGATTATTTAAAAAAACATGAAGCATGGTATCTTCAAATAATTATATACTATAATTAAAGTGCAATGGATCGTTACATACCACAAAAATGTGTTAGTCCTGGGGCATCATGAATTATCCATACAAGTATTCCACGGAATTGAAATTCCTTCTGACTTATTGGTTTACAAACGTCATACATAGTGATGTTAGCCCATAACTTTAGTAACCCGTTGATGAGAGGCTCGATATATACATTCATATCTTTAACCTGGTACTTACCTAATTGTTTTAAATTACACATCATTACTAACGTGATGCACATATATAAGTAAATAAATAAATACAAGATATTATGCAACAAGAAATACAAATGAAATATTACATTCGGAAAATTAATGATAACATTACATACCTGGAACAATCATTGTCAACATTATGTGCTCCCTCTTTATTGACATCCAAGGAGGAATGTTATTGTTGATAACAAAAATTGGCCACACTGAGTAAATAGACCTGAGCTCCCCAAATGGATTAACACTGTCAGCGGACAATGAAAGCCTAACATTACGAGGTTCATCTTTAAAAACTGGCCATTTTTCATCAATTTCCTTAAATGCATAACCATCTGCAGGCATTCGAAGAACACCATCTCCACTTCTATTACGTGCATGGAAATCCATAAACTGTTCTATGCTTTCGCACCAGAACAGTCGTTGCAAACGTGGAATTATGGGAATATGACGAAGAACCTTACGAGGCACCTTTTTTGTTAGTTGATCGGTTCGATATCTACTGGTCTGACATTGTGGTAATTGTATTTTCGACTCATGTTTTCCATAGTATATAATATGATCATTGGGACATGCATCTATAGCTTGATACTCCATTCCAATTTCTTTCATGATGGCATTTAAATCTCGGTATGTGTGAGGTAAAATATTTGATGATGGTAACAAAAATTCACCTAACAATCTACGACATAAAAAATAAGTAATTAGTGTAAATAATGTTATAATTTGTAAATATTTAATTATTATTTCAAACATTAATTAAAACTAAAAACAAGAAATAAAAATCAACCTTTATGTATATGTGATGATGAACCATATTACATACCTTAGGATCTGTGTCATACAACTATTTGACAAACCATTCAAAACCTTTAAGTTCACCAACAATAATGTAGTAGAAAAAATATTTTCTTTTGAACCTTCATAAAGTGGTTTTTCTACCTTCTCTAGCATAGGTACGTAAATATCACCAATGTCCTCATCATCATCCTTGTTCGGTCGAGTGAACAAGTCTTGGATCAATTCATTTTTCCTATCGTCTTCAACTATATTGTTATTATTGTCATCTTCTTCCATAGGATCATTAACTTGATCTTCAATATTCGACACTCCAAATTCCACGACACCTTTTAGTACAACATCATTTATGCTAGTACTTGGTGTGTTCAGATGCTTAGGGGGCCAGCCTAACTTTATAATTACAAAAAATCATGCAAAATTAGTGTACTACATAAGAAATATTTAAGCAATATAAAATTTTATAAATACAATCAATATAAAGATATAATAATGCATATATAGTTTACCAAGGGACGATATTCATTCGCTCCACCTTCAACGTGCCCATGGGTTCTGCAATGTCTTACAGTTGTTTGTATTAAAATTCTTTCAACTTTTGTGCTCCCGCATTTAGCGCAAGGGAAATAACATCTCTCGTCACCTTGTCCATAATATCTCCACATTCTTCACCACAACCAAGATATTGAGACGATTATGTTATAAAGTTCAGTGATGATGTGCTAGATCTATTCGATTCTTCAAATGCAGTAGACCAAACCATACAATATATTTTACCACATAAGATTCAAAGCTTCACCATAACCAAGTAACATAATCAAACGACATAATAGAACTAGGGAAAGAGATCAAGTCACATATAAGCATGGAAAAATTAGCATGTTCACAGACGACATCAAATCTACATAAATGTATAAGGTTATAAAATATTAAAGGAGACACAAGAAAACAAATATTTAATTAACCTTCAAAGTCTAAAATCCTCTTGCACACCTTGAACAATGATCACAAAACTAAGCTCTATATATCAAAGATCAGTTTGATCTCTTAATCAACAAGTAAACCTTCACATAAAAACAAAGATTACCAGAGCTATAACACATAAAATATGTTGAAACTATAACAAATTAGTTGAAATTCGGTTTGAATTAACTAATTTATAGATTCGTCATCGTCGGAATTCCGACGACTATAACCCAAAATTAAGGTTGACCATTCTGAAGTCAATGACCATTATGTTGACCTACAAATGACTATATTAAAGTGTCGGAACTGGGCATCGTACTTTCGACGACCTTAGAACACGTCGGAAATCCGACGTTATTGGGACTAATTTAAAAAAAAAAATTAGTAAAATTTCATTTTTTAAAATTGTTTTCGACAAAAAAATTGATTTTATCACAATCGTCGTAATAGTTTGTCGATTTTTTAGCCTATATGTAATAGTGTTATTATCAAAGATTCAACTTGGGATGATAACCACCATCGCTCACCCTTTCTTCCCAGTTTGTATGCAATGGAAGAATATATTCAATCTATTTTTCCATTTGATATTGTCGAAAATCCTCAATCTGCAATACTCACTCAGGATATGATCTCCGCGGGAAATTTAGGAAACATATAGGAAACCATCAACGTAGACATATTATAAAAACAAGGTGTCATGTAAAACATACAAATAGCTGTGAACTGTTCAAATGAAGAGATCGAAAAGTACATCACCTTATTTAAAGAATTATGGGATGTTTTTTCCTAAAGCTACAAAGAAATTCCAGGGATCGACTCTTCAATCGTTGTGCATGAAATTAAAACTTACTACGGAGATAAACATGTACGACAAAAAATTCACCCTATCCATCCTAGGAAAATTGTGTCAATAAAAGAAGAAGTAGAAAAATTGTTGAAGTCTCATTTCATCTACCCTATACCTCTCACCGAATGGGTTTCCAACATCATTTTGGTCACAAAGAAACAAGGGACAATTCACATTTTATTTGACTATAGGGATCTCAATAAGGCTTGTCCGAAATATAATTAACCTACACCCTTCATCGACCAAATTATTGATAACTGCAACGAAAGCGTAATATTCTCTTTTATGGATGACTTCTCTAGATATAACCAAATAGATATTTTACCAGTTGATCAACATAAGACATGCTTCATCTTCCCATGGGGAACTTTCACATAACGTAAATTACCCTTTGTCCTTAAAAATATTGGAGCCATTTTCCAACGAGCTATGTTGTACGCTTTCCATGATATCAAACATATTTTTGAACCTTACCTCGATGACTTGTCATCTCATTTGTCTCATCGCAAATATCATATTGTTCATCTAAGAACGATCTTTCTTAGATTTTGACATTACAACATACATTTGAATCCCCATAAATGAATTTTTTTTGTAGAATTAGGGATACTCCTCAACTTCTTGGTATCCAATGACGGGATTGGGGTGGATCCCTTAAAAGTGAAAGTTATCCTTGCTTTTCCCCCTCTGAACAATATTACCCAACTCCAAAGTTTTAAAGGGAAGGAAAAATTTCTATGTTGTTTCATTTGAAATTAAACTAAAATCACAGAAGGATTCATGAGACTGATGCAAAAGGATGTCCCTCTCATCTGGGATGAACTTTCCCAATGCTTAATCAATTCTCTCAAACATGCTTTAATGCATGCACCATTGTTACGTCCCCCTAACTATACGCGAGATTATATTGTTCATTTGGCCTCCTCCACTTCTACTATTTCCATGGTGTTAGTTCAATAGGATGACGATGGTGCAAAACATGTGATATATTATTTAAGTAAGATCCTTTCATGTTCTGAACTTCACTATTCACATGTTGAAAAGTTGGCTTTGGAGACAGTCATCACTTTCCAAATATTTCGACACTACATCTTACTTCGCACTACCATGGTCATTTTTGAATCGAAACCCATGTACCACATCTTGAATCATCAAGTACTTGGGGGAAAATATTCAAAATGGATCATCATTCTTCAGGAATTTGATCTCGAGTTCACCAAATCCAAAACAAAGAAATTGTTGGTTTTTTACGGAATTGATTTATGATCTTCCCCACACCGATGAGAAAACTGAGCCTAGTGATTCCATTCTAGATGAGGCATTGTTCTTTATCAGTACGTCTGACCCCTAGTATGGATACATTCTTTTATATCTCCAAACCCAATGCTTCCAATGAGATATTTCACGTGACGAACAATGTTGTATTAGACACCATTCTAAATACTACGTTATTGTTGGTGACACTTTATATCGTCGTGCTATTGATATTGTCATACAACATTGTTTGATCCATAAAGAAGTTGAGAATGTTTTAAATGACTGTCACTTAGGATCTTGTGGTGGTCATCGCTCTGGGATGGCTACAACCCAGAAGATTCTATGTGTAGGTTATTTTTGGATGACCATTTTCAAAGATTGTATTAAGATTAAAAAATGCCAACCCTGTCAAATATTTCAAAATAAAACTTGTGCCCACCCTGCTTCGCTCGATCCAATCTTCAACCCCTTTGAAAAATGGGGCATTGATTTTATGCAATGTAATCCTACCTCAGCCGAGGGGGAATGGATATATTATCATCGACGTAGATTATTTCACTAAATGTTAGAGTCTATGCCTACATTTCTAAACGATGGTTGAGCTTCTGTTCTTTTCATATTTCATCACATCATTTCTATATTCAGAGTCCCATGAGCTATCATAACTCATCAAAGATCCCATTTCCAAAATCATATGATGAGTGGGTTGCGTACCAAATTAGGTTTTCGGCATGAAAACTCATCCCCATACTATCCTCAAGCTAATGGACAAGTTGAAGCCATCAACAAGGTCCCAAAAACCATGATTCAATGCATGGTGGGGTTGAACAAAGCCAATTGGAGTTTGCAACAGTTCTTAGCACTCTAGGCCTATCAGACATCAAATATAACCACAACTAGATTCACGCCTTTCCAATTGGTATATGGGTTAGAAGAGGTGTTGTCGATTGAATGCAAGATTCCATCTCTAAAACGTGTCGTAGATCTCCTTCCCAACACCTATGTCGAAGAGGAATGTTTCTTATACCTAATGAAGTTGGATGAAACCCATCATGATTCTTCTCTCATTAATGAGATATATCGAAAATTTATCAATTCCCAATATGATAAGTCTATCCGACCTCGCATTTTAGCAGAAGGAGATATGGTCCCGGTCTATGACCAAGACCATGATAAACTTGGAGCAAGGAAATTAGAACCTATGTGGCATGGAACATACATCATAAAATGTTTTCTACAAAGAGGTTCCCATGAACTAATCGATGATAATGGAATCCATCTCAATGAGCCTCACAATGGGCTCTATTTGAAAAAGTAATATGCTTAGAAAATCTTGCATGTGTGCTTTGTACATTATTGTACCATATGTTTTGGTTTGGTGTGACTTTACTTTTCTGTGAACGAGTTTTGCTTCACCCTTATCTACTTATACCCTTCTTTGTTCCTGAATGTGCAAATGTCAACATATTTTCCCATACATTTTGGATTTGTGGATGGTGCTAGTCGACATATCGAGAACTTAGCTTCTTTAGCTTGGGCCATTTACCATTCTGGTGAGTCGGTAGCCTCAAGAGGGACCTATCTTGGAACTACAACCAATAATGTTGCAGAATATCATGTCATTATTGAACTGTTGACTGAAGCTACCTCTCTTGACATATCTCAGATAATAATTAGTCTTGATTCCCAACTCATGGTCTATCAAATTAATCACATTTATACTATCCACAATCCAATATTGCTACGTCTCTACTTGACGGTTCATTGTCTCAAAAGATTAATTACTTATGTAGAATACCAACACATGCCGAGAGAACTTAATATCATTACATATTCATTAGAAAATTATATGTTGGATTGGCATCTCTCACACATATGAGTATTCAAGTACATAGAGCATAAACATAAAATTAAAAAAAAAACATCACATCATTGTAACATAAGTAGCTAAGACAAAACCCATATATATATATATATATATATATAGAAAACATGTTCCAATGACATCATCCAAAAAGTACATAGAAGGGAAAAATATGGGGTATTGTTCCCGTACATCGTCATAGTAAGAATACAAGAAACTCTACTTGTTTTCATGTACTACATTGTGCTCGTGGTAACCCACCACTTCCTTGGTTACTCTCCACAGTAAATGGTCGATACTCTCTCATACACCCATTGTGTGCCTATGTAGGTGTAAGGTAACATATTGTATTCTCATGGAAGGGACACCCATGGTAATCCCCCTGAGATTCCTTTCTACCTCACGAAGTCTTCCACCACCTGCCTCTGTCACTACCTAGGCACCACTGCTTCATCCAAAGGGGAACATCACACCTGAGCGTACCATCCCTCTATCTGCATGATGAAAAAAAATAATTTTTAGATCCCTCATTGTACCATAAAAAATACATATATTATAAAACAATCAAAAACAGTTTTTGCAAGGTCAGATTTTTTCAAATCTCCCTGATGTGTCCCATTGTTCCCATTCAAGGGGAACTAGATTCACACTACCTTTGAATTCGATCCTAACATAAGAATAGTCTTATACCATCACGTCTACCTCCTCCACCATGAAAATAAATAAGCAGTGAAATAAAATCATGAAGTATCGTTCCCCAACCGAGGTGACAGCCCAGTACACCTCTCCATCTGAGGTTCAGATACCGGATGCTCTATCAAAGAAATATGTGGCTTCATTAACGGTATTCATTATAGGAAGAACAATACCAATAAATATCCATACCCAAACTATTTATTCCTCTCTGATCTACTTACTATGATACAGTAGGATCACTCCAACCCAGCTATGCACCAGCTAGCCAACACATCAAGTGCACATTCAATGGAAGGAGAGAGGCACAACCCTCATGTTTTTCAAATTTTGAAAAATTGTATTAAATGTTGTAAGGCTTGTAGAGCCAAAATCCATGCATGTGCACAATCTTTAGATAAAGGTTTCCTTAAATGGTTGTAAGGTTGAGATCTAGATCCGATTCGGACTAGACATCCATTCAATGTAATTGAATGTGAATTAATGAGAGTTGGTGAGATGGAGGGAAGAGCTCGAGGAGCCCCTCTTTGTAAAAAGGATCTTCTTTGAATCTAGATTTAGTGGAGGGAGAGAAGAATAAAGAGAATAGGTTAGAGAGGAGAGGAAGCCATGACTCTATTGTAGTTCGAGCTCACATTGTAAAGAGACATTTCATATTAATACAATCATAGCAGTTTTTCCTGCATGTTGTTGTTCATGAATGAATGTCTTTATGTGTTAATGATATGTTGTACATGTATGTTATATATTCATTTGCAGGGATAGATAGATTTTCCTATTTGAGAGTTCTTTGATTTCGGGTTTGGATTCTTTGTGGTTTCATGCAAGAGTGCATGACAGAGTACTGCGGTCTCTGAAAACCAGTGCAGGGGTGCACTTCTGAACTCTGTGGAATTTTAGACAAAGACATGCCATGGGGTCGCACTAGTTAAAGTCATTGACTCAAGGAGGAAGCCTCAATCTATTGAACACCTTGAAGGAGAAACTTTGTAGAGGAGAGCATAGAGAAGAGAAGAAAAATTGTTGAGAATTATGTAAAGGCTCTGCCAGGAGGGCATTGAGAAAATGCACAGGATGCATTAAGGAGAACTCTATTTCGAGTTCGGTGAGAAGACAGAGTCACTGAGGATTCTGGAGAACTCTGTCAGGTGGGCATTGAGCAGTTGCATAGAGTGCACAGAAGGAATCTTTTCGAGTTTTGTTAGGAAGGGAAGTGTCAAGGAGAGACACTCACAGAGTTACTGAATACTCTATTAAGTTCAACAAGGAGGGCTTGAGAAAAAGGTCGTCAGGAGGACACCAGATTTTCCTTTGAGGACACAGAAGGGCGAGTCCCCTAGAGGCTTAGGAAGGATAGTGCCTTGAAACACTGAGTAACAACAGAGAGAGAAGAAGGTCAAGAAACCCTTTGAGGTTTCATAGTCGACAAAGATCAGTAGGGATAGCGTTCCTAGAATGCAGGTGATATCCAAAGGAATTGAGTTCATAGAGGAAGCAAAGGTCGAGGCCTTTGAAACTTCAGAAAATATCCCAAGGGGAGGGTGGAAGTTCTCAAGCTCAGGAGGGAGTACAACTGTCATTAGATCAGTTGGAGAGACGAGTTCTGGACTGTCAAGCTTCACATCCAGACAATAGGAGGAGAGAGCATAGAAGATTATATTTGGGCCATCAGATCTAGTGTCAATATACGAAAACTGTTGGATCGAGCGAAGATGCACGAAGTTTAATCTCTGGAAGAGGCACAAAAGAGAATAAACGAACAGTGGAGACACTTCATAGAGAAGTGAAAAATCCCATAGGCCATAGATCTCGTAGATCTGTGAGGAAGTTAAGACTGAGTGTCTTTTAGTGTTCAAGAGCTCAGGAGGAGTAGCGACCATTGAATGAGAAGAAACATGAGTCATTGATCCCCCTTTGGACTGGAATTTCGACATTTCATCATTTCGGGGTCCGAGAAGTAGAGGAGGCCGTGATTTTGGAATCAAGAGTTTCAAACTCCTGGTTTGCAGAATCCTGAAAGATCCAGAGCCATTGGATCGAGGAAGCTCTCAGCTGTAGATCATCTGGGAAGTGAGGCTTAGAGAATTTGGAAATCAAAGTTTCGAAAGGTAAGGAAACTCTCTGCTGGGGATTTTCGCGGGTCGCAAAATCCCAAAGAGCGAAGGGAAAATTCCCGAAAGGTTGAGAGACAATAGTCGTTGGGGCCCAATCAGGTTTCAGGGTTCCGGGACTCAAGAGGTAGAGTTTCATGGTCAACACAACTCCCAAAATCACGAAGAGAGAAACACCAAAAGGTGGTTCCCAAGTATAATTCAGAGGATACCTGCGATGGAAGTCAAAGGAGTGGTCAAGGTTCGACAAAAATCCATAAATACCATCGATCCCAACAAAGGAGAAATTTCATAATTTGGGGAATCATAAGGGAAGAGGAATGGTTGTTGGTTGTTCGCTCAAGTCCCGAAAATCCAAAATCAGTGGGCAACAAGTGGCGTGTGTGTGGCGCATTATCAGAAATTCCTTTTTCGGTAAAAAGTCCCGATCATATTTGTTGATCAGGTGCATAGAGTTAGCACCTTGTGTTTGATCACGCATGTATAACTCATAAGGACTTATGGATACACCCTTGTGTGTGTGAGATATTCCCTATGGGTAAAATCAAAGAGTCAATCTGACTCAGAGAAAGGTTTAGAACGATCCTAAGACCGTGAGGTCACGCAGAACCTGCCGAGGAAGGGGGGTGCTGCACCAAAGTGGTATCAGAGCTTGATTTTGTCTGTATATTGTAGGTAGAGGGAGCCAAAGGAAAAGGAAGATAGAGTGTTGAAGCTCTATGATGATTGTTGCAAGGTGCACTGTAGTCAATAGATAGTCAAGAGGACTGTAGGAAAGGTTGTAAGCACTCACGGTTGCAGAGTGACCACAACAAGTTTTCCAGGAGAGAAGACATGAACATGAAGATGGATACTAAAGGCCATGGACGCGGTGGAAACAAGAACCATCTACAGCAGAGAAAATATGAAATGGATAAAGAACTCGCTGAGGTGAGGGCAAGGATGGAAGAGCTTTCACTGCGGGTGCAACAGAACGCAAAGACACATTGGGTGTATGAATGGCCTCTAAGGAGGAAAGAAAAGTGGCTAGTTAAGAAATTGTTGGCCAAAGGACACCGAAGGTTGTTAATAGGATGGCTAAGGCATGTTGAATGCCTCAGAGGTGAACATAAAATGGTTCACATCTGTGAGCCAAAAGCTGGGAGAAATATCAGTAATGATGAGGAGGAAAGATCGTTGGAATATCTCGTGAACTACAAGGAAGGTAGTGAAGAAATTTCAGGTTGCAATAAGAAGAGGTCACAGGATGATCTCAAGGACTACCATGAGTGCAGAATAGAAAATTCAGATTTCTAGGAAGGCAATGAGATGGGATCACTGGAGGATCTCAAATACTGCCAGGTGAGCAACGCAGAAATCCTAGATTGCCAAGTGGGCAAGGGAGAGAAAATGAGGCCATGCTAGAGTCTCATGAACTTAGAGGTGAGTTCAGATCAACGAGGAGAGATGATTGAGAAGGATCAGAGATGCCTTCTGATCATTGGAGGAATTGAGGTATTCCTACCACATAACCTACTTGAGGCCAGAGAATGTGTTGTAGATGCAACAACAGAAGAAGGACAACCAACAATGACTGTCATGGAGGGAGAAAAGGTGGAGTAGGTGTGAATATCTGCCCCAACAAAAGAAGAGCATCTAGATGAGGTACTCACTCCATGGGATAAGGAGCTAGAAATGTTAGAGGATTGGTTGAACCATCCAGAGCCAGTAGATGACTTCCATGAGTAGATAGTCATGCAGATGTTAGCAGAGGATCATTCCGAGGAATTTCTCGGAAATTTCAGCCAGGGAGATGAACAGATGATGATTGAAGTCTCGAGGCATGAAGTAGGAGATGAAATAAAATTCCAGCCTGGGAAGCAGCTGGAGGAAGCTGGAGATGTGCTAGAAGGAGAGCTGACAGTCAAGCTGTCAAAAGAGGAAGCTGAGAAGAGACTTAGTGATAACACTGTAGAACTGAATTTTGCAGCAGAGTGGCAAGTTGAGGCCACAGAGGAAGAAAATAGCATGGGGGATCTAGTTGATCTACCCACTAATAAGGACGAAGAAGTGCAACTGAGGAGACTACATAAAGAGAGCCAACCACTAGATCATCTTGACGAGCTAATTGAGGGAATCAAAAGGTTGATGTTGAGGTCAGCAGTAGAATCTTCCAATGAAGAGAAGTTGGGTGGAAGGAAACCTACAAGTAGAGCAGGAAGGATGCAACAATAACAACAAGGTGATGGAGTGGATGGACAAATCCAAAGAACTGTTTCGGATCTAGGGGGATTTCAACAGCCATGCTGGGAAGCTCATGAATGTTTCACAGTAGAGGAGTATGATGCAGGAGCATCACTCCAACCCAGCTACGCGCCAGCTAGCCAGCACATCAAGCACACATTTAATGGAAGGAAAGAGGCACAGCCCTCACGTTTTTCAAATTTTGAAAAATTGTATTAAAAGTTGTAAGGATGGTAGATCCAAAATCCATGCATGTGCATAGGATTTAGATGAAGGTTTCCTTAAATGGTTGTAAGGTTGAGATCTAGATCCGATTTGGACTAGACAACCAGTCAATGTAATTGAATGTAAATTAATGAGAGTTGGTGAGATGGAGGGAAGAGCTCAAGGAACCCCTCTTTGTAAAAATGATCTTTTTTGAATCTAGATTTAGTGGAGGCAGAGAAGAATAGAGAGAATAGGTTAGAGAGGAGAGGAAGTTGTGACTTTGTTGCAGTTGGAGCTCACATTGTAAAGAGGCATTTCATATTAATACAATCATAGCAGTTTTTTCCTGCATGTTGTTGTTCATGTGTTCGTGAGTTCATGAATGACTGTATTTATGTGTTGATGATATGTTGTAGATGTATGTTAGATATGAATTTGCAGGGATAGATAGATTTTCCTATCTGATAGTTCTTTGATTTCAGGTTTGGATTCTTTGTGGTTTCATGCAAGAGTGCATGACAGAGTACTGCGGTCTCTGAAAACCAGTGCTGGAGTGCACTTCTGAACTCTGTGGAATTTCAGACAAAGATGTGCCAGGGGGTCACACTAGATAAAGTCATTGACTCAAGGAGGAAGCCTCAAGGTTGTTGAACACCTTGAAGGAGAAACTATGCAGAGGAGAGCACAGAGAGGAGAAGCAGGATTGTTGAGAATTTTGTAAAGCCTCTACCAGGAGGGCATTCATAAAATGCACAGGATGCATTAAGGAGAACTCTATTTCGATTTCGGTGAGAAGACAGAGTCACTGAGGATTCTGGAGAACTCTTCCAGGTGGGCATTGAGAAGTTTCATAGAGTTCACAGAAGGAATCTTTTCGAGTTTTGTTGGGAAGGGAAGTGTCAAGGAGAGACACTCACAAAGTTACTGAATACTCTGTTAAGGTTAGCAAGGAGGGATTGAGCAGAAGGTCATCAAGAGGACACCAGATTTCCCTTTGAGGACACAGAAGGGTGAGTCCCCTAGAGGCTCGGGTAAATAAATCTTTGGAAGGATAGTGCCTTGACGCATCGAGTAACAATAGAAAGAGAAGAAGGTCGAGAAAGCCTTTAAGGTTTCACAGTTGACAAAGCTCAGGAGGGATAAGGTTCCTAGAATGTAGGCAATATCCAAAGGAATTGAGCTCACAGAGGAACCAAAGTTCAAGGCCTTTGAAACTTCATAAAATATCCCAAGGGGAGGGAGGAAGTTCTCAAGCTCAGGAGGGAGTACAAATTCCATTAGATCAGTTGGAGAGATGAGATCTAGACCATCAAGTTTCACATCTAGACAACCGGAGGAGAGAGCGTAGAAGATTAGATTTGGGCAATCATATCTAGCATCGATATCTGGAAACCATTGGATCGACCGAAGATGCATGGAGTTTAATCTCTGGAAGCCACACAGAAGAGAAGAAACGATTGGTGGAGACACTTCGTAGAGAAGTGAGAAATCCCATAGGTCATAGATCTCACAGATATGTGAGGAAGTTAAGAATGAGCATGTTTTAGTGTTCAAGAGGTCAAGAGGAGTAGCGATCATTGAATGAGAAGCAACAGGAGCCGTTGATCCCCCTTTGGAGTGGAATTTTGGCATTTCAGCATTTTGGGGTCCAGGAAGTACAAGAG
Source organism: Picea sitchensis (assembly GCA_010110895.2). NCBI lineage: Eukaryota > Viridiplantae > Streptophyta > Pinopsida > Pinales > Pinaceae > Picea > Picea sitchensis. The sequence goes on from SNQJ01S0108081.1 coordinate 27,161, forward strand.
GCTGTGATTTTGGAATCGAGAGTTTCAAACTCCCGGTTCACGAAATCCAAAAAGATCTAGAGCCATCGGATCAAGGAAGATCTCAACCATATATCATGTGGGAAGTGAGGCTTCGAGAATTTGGGAATCGGAGTTTTGAAAGGTAAGGAAACTCTCTGCTGGGGATTTTCATGGGTCGCAAAATCCCGAAGAGCGAAGGGAAAATTCCTGAAAGGTTGAGAGACAATAGTCGTTGGGGCCTAATCGGGTTTCAGGGTTTCGGGACTCAAGAGGTATAGTTTCATGGTCAACACAACTCCCAGAATCATGAGGAGAGAAATGCCGAAAGGTGGGTCCCAAGTATCAGTCAGAGGATACGTGCAATGTAAGTCAAAGGAGTGGTCAAGGTTAGACGAAAATCCCGAAATACCATCGATCCCAGCAAAGGAGAAATTTCAAAATTTGGGGAATCATAAGGATAGAGGAATGGTTGTTGGTTGTTCGCTCAAGTCCTGAAAAGGAGAAATCAGTGGGCAACAAGTGGCATGTGTTCGGTGCATTATCCGAAATTACTTTTTCAGTAAAAGGTCTCGATCATATTTGTTGATCAGGTGCATAGAGTTAGCGCCCTGTATTTGATCACGCAGGTATAACTCATAAGGACCTATGGATACACCCTTGTGTGTGTGATATATTCCCTGTGGGGAAAATCGAAGAGTCAATCTGACTCAGGGAAAGTTTTAGAACGATCCTAAGACCGAGAGGTCACGCAGAACCTGTTGAGGAAGGGGGTGTTGCACCAAAGTGGTATCAGATCTTGATTTTGCCTGTATATTGCAGGCAGAGGGAGCCAAAGGAAAAGGAAGACAGAGTTTTGAAGCTATGTGATGATTGTTGCAAGGTGCGCAACAGTAAATAGATAATCAGGAGGACTGTAGGAAAGGTTGGAAGTACTCACAGTTGCAAAGTGACTGCAACAAATTTTCCAGGAGGGCAGACAGGAACAGGAAGATGGCTACTGAAGGCCATGGATGCAGTGGAAAGAAGAACCATCTACAACAGAGAAAATATGAAATGGATAAATAAATCGTTGAGGTGAGGGCCAGGATGGAAGATCTTGCACTGCGGGTGAAACAGAATGCAAAGACACATTGGGTGTATGAATGGCCTCTGAGGAGGAAAGCAAAGTGGCCAGTCAAGAAATTGTTGGCCAAAGGAAAGCGAAGGTTGTTAATAGGATGGATAAGGCATGTTGAATGCCTCAGAGGTGAACAGGAAATGGTTCACATCTGCAAGACAAAAGCTGGGAGAAATCTCAGTAATGATGAGGAGGAAAGATAGCTGGAAGATCTCGTGAAATGCTAGGAAGATAGTGAAGAAATTTCAGGTTGCAATAAGAAGAGGTCACAGGATGATCTCAAGGATTTCCATGAGTGCAGAATAGAAAATTCAGTTTGCTAGGAAGGCAATGAGATGGGATCACTGGAGGATCTCAAATACTTCCAGGTGAGCAGCGTAGAAATCCCAGATTGCCAAGTGGGAAAGGGAGAGAAAATGAGGCCATGCAAGAGTCTCATGAACTCAGAGGTGAGTTCAGATCAATGAGGAGAGAGGAATGAGAAGGATCAAATATGACTTCTGATCATTGGAGGAATTGAGGTATTCCTTCGACATAGCCCAGTTGAGGCCAAAGAATGTGTTGCAGATGCACCAATAGAAGAAGGACAACCAACAATGACTTTCATGGAGGGAGAAAAGGTGGAGCAGGTGTGGATATTTTCCTTAGCAGAAGAAGAGCATCTAGATGAGGTACTCACTCCAAGGGAGAAGGAGCTAGAAATGTTAGAGGATTGGTTGAACCATCCAGAGCTAGTAGATGACTGCCATGAGGAGACAATCATGCAGATGTTAGTAGAGGAGCATTCAAAGGAATCACTTAGAAATTTCAGTCAAGGAGCTGACCAGATGATGACTATAGTGTCGAAGCATGCAGTAGGAGATGAAACAAAATTCCAGTTTAGGAAGCAGCTGGAGGAAGCTGGAGATGTGCTAGCAGGAGAGCTGACAGCCAAGCTGTTAGAAGAGGAAGCTGAGAAGAGACTTAGTGATAAGACTATAGAACTGAATTTTGTAGCAGGTGTTGGTCACTATAATTGCTTAATTAATTTCAAGCAACCAAGTGAAACATAAATTATCAACCCAGGGAAGTCTTTTGTTTCAAAGATAGCTGCTCACTATATATGCTCAATTCCAAAAGCACTTAGTGTTGTAGTAAAGAAATCATTTTATCTAAACTTGCTGAAGTGAACTGAAGTTCTGAATTAAATCACAGGAAAGAAATCTCCCTATTGCAATTCTTGATAGTTTAAATTAAG
>SNQJ01S0108081.1:29524-41214 GCA_010110895.2 Picea sitchensis
GCATATAATAATGAGAAAGGACGTTGTGTACCTTGGAATGATCAGGTGAAATGATAGTATAAGTCAAAATACAGGTGATGAAGGGTATAATAATAGCAAAAAGTATGGGCAAAAAGGGTACAATATGTGGTCCTAACAACAGGGTGGCAAGATGAGGCCACAGAGGAAGAAAATAGCATGGGGGATCTATTTGATCTACCCACTGATAAGGACGAATAAGTGTAGACGAGGAGACTGCATAAAGAGATCCAACCACTAGATCAGTTGGATGAGGTAATCGAGGGAATCAGAAGGATGATGTTGAGGTCAGCATCATAATCTTCTAGCAAAGAGAATTTGGGTGGAAGGAAACCTACAAGCACAGTAGGAAGGATGCAACAACAACAACAAGGTGATGGAGTGGATGGATAGCTCCAAAGAACTATTTGGGATCCAGGGGGATTTCGACAACCATGCTGGGAATCTCATGAGAAGGAGCTCATGAATGTTTCACAGCAGAGGAGTATGATGCATGAGCATCACTCCAACCCAACTACGTGCCAGCTACCTAACACATCAAGCATGCATTCAATGGAAGGAGAGAGGTGCAACCCTCACATTTTTCAAATTTTGAAAAATTGTATTAAATGTTGTAACGCTGGTAGAGACAAAATCCATGCATGTGCACAGGCTTTAGATAAATATTTCCTTAAATGGTTGTAAGGTTGAGATCTAGATCCGATTCGGACCAGACAGCCATTCAATGTAATTGAATGTAAATTAATGAGAGTTGGTGAGATGGAGGGAAGAGATCGAGGAGCCCCTCTTTGTAAAAGGTATCTTCTTTGAATATAGATTTAATGGAGGCAGAGAAGAATAGAAAGAATAGGTTAGAGAGGAGAGGAAGCCGTGACTATGTTGCAGTCCAAGCTCACATTGTAAAGAGGCATTTCATATTAATACAATCATAGCAGTTTTTCCTGCATGTTGTTGTTCATGTGTTCGTGATTTCATGAATGAATGTCTTTATGTGTTGATTATATGTTGTAGATGTATGTTAGATATGCATTTACAGGGATAGATATATTTTCCTATCTGAGAGTTATTTGATTTCAGGTTTGGATTCTTTGTGGTTTCATGCAAGAGTGCATGAAAGAGTACTGCGGTCTCTGAAAACCAGTGCAGGAGTGCACTTCTGAACTCTACGGAATTTCATACAAAGACGTGCCAGGGGGTCACACTAGCTAAAGTCATTGACTCAAGGAGGAAGCCTCAAGGTTGCTGAACACCTTAAAGGAGAAACTATGTAGAGGAGAGCACAGAGAGGAGAAGCATAATTGTTGAGAATTCTGTAAAGACTCTCCCAGGAGGGCATTGAGAAAATGCACAGGATACATTAAGGAGAACTCTATTTCAAGTTCGGTGAGAAGACAGAGTCACTGAGGATTCTAGAGAACTCTGCCAGGTGGGCATTGAGCAGTTGCATAGAGTGCACATAAGGACTCTTTTTGAGTTCTATTGGGAAAGGAAGTGTGAAGGAGAGACACTCACAGAGTTACTGAATACTTTGTTAAGCTTAGCAAGGAGGGATTGAGCAGAAGGTCATTAGGAAGACACCAGATTTCGATTTGAGGACACAGAAGGGTGAGTCCCATAGAGGCTTGGGTAAACAAGGCTTAGGAAGGATAGTGCCTTGACACACCGAGTAACAACAGAGAGAGAATAAGGTCGAGAAACCCTTTGAGGTTTCACAGTCGACAAAGCTCATGAGTGATAGCATTCCTAGAACATAGGAGATATCCAAAGGAATTGAGCTCGCAAAGGAATCAAAGGTTGATGCCTTTGAAACTTCAGAAAATCTCCCAAGGGGAGGGAGGAAGTTCTCAAGCTCAGGAGGGAGTACACCTGTCGTTAGATCAGTTAGAGAGATAATATCTGGACCATCGAGTTTCACGTCCAGACAACAGGAGGAGAGGGCACAAAATATTAGATTTGGGTCGTCAAATCTAGCATCGATATTCGACAATTGTTGGATTGAGCGAATATGTACAGAGTTTAATCTCTGGAAGCTGCACAGAAGAGAAGAAATGGACGGTGGAGACACTTCATAGAGAAGTGAGAAATTCCATAGGCCGTAGATCTCGTAGATATGTGAGGAATTTAAGACCAAGCATATTTTAGTGTTCAAGAGCTCAGGAGGAGTAGCGACCGTTGAATGAGAAGCAACAGGAGCTGTTGATCCCCCTTTGGAGTGGAATTTCAACATTTCAGCATTTCAGGGTTCAGGAAGTAGAGGAGGCTATGATTTTGGAATCGAGAGTTTCAAACTTTGGGTTCGCGGAATCCCGAAAGATCCAGAGCCATCAGATCGAGGAATATCTCAATCATAGATCATGTGGGAAGTGAGGCTTCGGGAATTTGGAAACAGGAGTTTCAAAAGGTAAGGAAACTCTATGCTGGGGATTTTTGCGGGTTGCGAAATCCCGAAGAGCGAAGGGAAAATTCCTGAAAGGTTGAGAGACAATAGTCATTGGGCCCCAATTGGGTTTTGGGGTTCTGGGACTCAAGAGGTAGAGTTGCATGGTCAGCACAACTTCTGGAATCACGAAGAGAGAAATGTCGAAAGGTGGCTCCCAAGTATCAGTCAGAGGATACGTGTGACGAAAGTCAAAGGAGTGGTCAAGGTTCTGTGAAAATCCCGAAAGACCATCGATACCACCAAAGGAGAAATTTCAAAATTCAGGGAATCATAAGGGAAGAGGAATGATTGTTGGTTATTCGCTCAAGTCTCTAAAAGCCGAAATCAGTGGGCAACAAGTGGCATGTGTTTGGCGCATTATCTGAAATTTCTTTTTCGGTAAAAAGTCATGATCATATTTGTTGATCAGGTGCGTAGAGTTAGCGCCCTTTGTTTGATCACACATGTATAACTCATAAGGACCTATGGATACACCCTTGTGTGTGTGAGATATTCCCTGTGGGGAAAATCAAAGAGTCGATTTGACTCAAGGAAAGGTTTAGAATGATCCTAAGACTGGGAGGTCGCATAGAACCTGCTGAGGAAGGGGGGTGATGCACCATACTACATATGGAAATATGATCTTTGACATTTGTTAAAAATATTGCACACAAATTGAAGATATTTGGCTCAAGGGACTCAACTTTGTATGCCATCTGTGATTTGGAAGCCAAATTAAGACTAGTGCTTCCTTCCATATTAGTGATGGTGAATATGATAGCTCGGAATGGAAGATCTCTCACATCCTTAATGGAAATCCTACCACTTTCCTTGTGGGATCCCGACATACAAAACCATGCTCTGTAATCATCGTTCTGCAATGTCATGGTCTGGTGTTCATATAAGATGATGGGTTCCCCTCTCCTAGACAGCCCCATCATAATGTACACATCCTGTATTTTATCTCTAAAATATGAGATCCCATTCAAAAATCCTGCTCATCAACATCCCATAACCCAATCAGATGCTCAAGGAGAAGTGTTTCCTTTTGCATGTTCTCTAACTTGAAAAATTTCAGTAAACCACAATTCCAGAGCATTGTTCTTGCTTGAGGGTCATGTAATGTGGAAAAATCATCATTTGTGTTCTCTCTTTCCTCTACTCGAACATATTGGTCGTCAAAATCCCTGCCCCAAGTTAAAAAATGCTTTATTAAACATAAAAGAATGCAAAATATTTTTTGTTTTTCACCTAGTGCTCCCCTGCAAGCTATTTCAGAGTGTTGGCGCACCCTATCCAAGGGCACCAGGATGCCAAGATATGGGATGGCACCCCTCTCGATGACTTAGGGCTGCGTCATCCTAGTAAGGTGCCATGGAGATTCCAAGGAGCCTAAAAATAGCCAAAACTTGCATGAAAATAACCATGAAAGAAGGGAAATGAAAGAAGAGGATCAAACTACTAACCTAGTCTAGACGAAATGGCAAACGATGACCCATAACACCTGCAATAACGCTGAAAAAATTGCTCCAAATGGAAGAAAACTCCATGTGAAAGAGGTAAGTGAAATTTAAAAGTGAAATGAACTAGATTTTTGTTAGGGACCTAACTTCCCTAACCCCTCACGTAGGTATAATAATATAATTCCATGTAATAAAGGCCAATATTAATAAGGCCTAGAAATAAGGAAGAATAAGTCAAATGTAAGAAAACCTAATAAAAGCTTCCACCTCTAGAAGGATATTCCTCTAGATTGTTCTTTTGGATAGATAGATTTAGTATAAATAGAAGTAGAGGGTATGAGAAATATTGTCTTGGATATTATTGTAATAGATTTCTTCTCTACTGGAGGTCGCCCCCTCGAAGAAGAAAGTGAACATTTCTATCAGTAATCAAACTGATATTTCTAGTGTTATTCTGATATTGTTCTGGTTATATCATTGTTTCTCTGCCATTTCTAGCTAAATATTTATGTTTTGCATACTATTTTATATCGGGAATATTACAAGTGGTATCAGAGAACCTTCCTTGGAAGAAAATTGTGGGTTAAATGCTTTTAGGTTAGAGACATATTCTGACATCTTAAAGCTATAGATATCTATCATTACATGCATAAACCCATGGTCGGGGAGTCATACACGCAAGAAATACAAGTGGTACTCAAGTGCACATTTGTTGGCCACCCTTGTAACCCCTGTTGGTACCCCTTCAAGTGGTAGAGCATTAGACAACACATGTATATGGATTGACCTAGATTTCTTGAAGCCCTCCATAGATAAACTGATTGCTTGCCTGACTGCTATATTTCCACCGAGAAAAACACTCGGTAAGATACTCTCTAGTACCTTAGTAGTCAGGCAATACGGCTAAGGGCATGGTATAGCCTCCTTAGTTGGTGCCTTGAGATATTGGGTCGAGTACTACCGTTAGACCGTGCATGTACATCAGAGAGATATATCAAAGGGAAAACCCTGGTCTATAGAAACCCTAAATTTCCTACCCCTGGGGATGGAAACAAAAAAAATAAAACAGACTAGATCTATTTCCGCGCAACTGTTCCTTCTGCTTTCTGGTTGCGAAATTACTACACATTTATTCATGTTAACCATTTGGGAATTTTGTCTCTACAATATTATTCATGCAAGAATATCACTCCCTAGGAGTAAAAAAAAAACGAGTATAGTGGTCCCACTAACAAACTTATTTGGGACTTATCCCACTAGGTTCTTGTCTTTACCCCGATTCCGGTGATACCTCTCATTTTTAACACTATTTTTTTTTGTGGACCTGACCCGTCTTTGACACCCTTATTTGTCTCATATCCCTTTGGATCCCTCTTTTTGTCCTTATTGCAATGGTATCATTTTACTTCCTTTTTTTTCTATGGTCCCACCCACCCCTCCAAACCCCTTTTGTTTCCCCTCTACCACTTGCTTTCTCCTTTGTCCAAATGACTACCACATGAGCCCAAGAACTCAATTCCTTGATTGTTGATAACCATCAACACAAGGATGACATCAAGCATCTCACTACCAAAATTAGATCCATCAATTCAACTATTGATATCCTCAAGGATGAATGTTCCCACATCAAAGACCTCCAGGAACAATGTTCCTACATCAAAGAACTCAAAGAATGCTTCTTGGGTCATCCCCTGAACCCTTCCTCTTATGAACAACCATCTTATCAGGATGACCATGACTCTTTCCATTACCAAGGCCCTCATACTACCCATTTTTCATGAGACCTCTGCCCTCCTAGAATTGAGGTGAACAAATTTGATGGCTCAGATTCTACAGGTTGGGTCACCCAAATGGAACATTATTTCTCTTTGCATGGAATTACTGATTATTTAGCCAAGCTTCGTTATGGTCTCCTATATTTGGATTTGGAATAATGGCAATGGTGGCAATGGAGAAAAAAGGTACGCGAAGGGTATGTTGCTTGGACACAATTTGTGGCCGAACTTTATGACCTCTTTGACTCTAACACCCACCATTTAGGTTGATTGACCAAGTTAAAGTAATCTGGTACAGTGGAAGACTTTATTTCCAGATTTGATCACTTGGATTTCAGAATGGAGGGCATGTCATATGCTTTCTTTATAGAATGGTTTATCAGTGGCCTCAAAGATGAAATTTGTGCCCATGTTCTCATGGCACGCCCCCATACTTGGTTGGAATCTACTCAACAAGCCAAGGAATCCCAGAAAATTGTCTCCTCCCAGACCCGCAAAGCGTCCTTTCCTCCTCACCCTAAACCCATCAATTTTTCTCCTCCTGCAACTCCCCTTAAGATCTAGAAATTAACTAGGGACGAAATGGTTCAACATCAACTCAAGGGTCTTTGTTATAATTGTGACGAAAACTATTTTCCTGGGCACAAGTGTAAGGAACAAAATATTTCTATGGTTTTGACTAAGGCTATTTCTGAATAAGATATATTTGTTCCTCTTGTGGAGGAAATACCCCCGCCATATGACCTCACCCCACCCTCTCACCCACCCAAAGTTGACTTGACGATTCCACTTAATTCCCTTAGTGGCTTCTCTTCTCCCCAGACTCTAAAATTAATTGGTTACATAAAAAATAGGAAAATCATCATCCTTGTGGACAGTGGTAGCACCGATAACTTCATTCATCGCCGCATTTCCCAAGAATTCAATTGTTATATCCGTTCTGTCAATAATTTTCAAATCATCATTTCCAATGGTGGTTCCATGAAATGTGGGGGTTGATGTGAAAATGTGTGACTCCAAATTGTTCAGTATCACCTGAAATGCCATATGTTTTCTATAGACATGGGTGGTTGTGACATTATTCTTGGTTCCAAATGGTTACGCACTCTAGGCTTCATTCTCATGGATTTTAAGGACTTAACAATGCAATTCCAACAAGAGGTACAATGGTATAAGTTCCAAGGCTTCACTGCAGCCTCCCCTAAGATCATGAGTTCCCATCGCATGGAAAATCTCCTCAAAAAAGGTCATTCAGGAATTATATCCCAACTCCACTCCATTCATGTTTTTGAGACACCTTATGTGCATCCTAACCTCCAATCTATCCTCTCCTACAACCAAGTTGTTTTTACCACCCCCAAAGAAATTCCCCCTTCCCGTGGAATCCATGATCATTCCATCCCTCTCATCTCAGACAGTCTTCCCCCCAATGTTTTGCCTTATCATCATCCCTTTTCCCAGAAGAATGAAATTGAGAAAAAATTTCATGAATTACTAGAATTCAGTGTTATCCATCCCAGTACTAGCCCTTATTCTTCCCTTGTGGTAATGGTACTCAAGAAATAAGGTAATTGGCACATGTGTCATGATTTTCACGCTCTCAACAAACTCAAAATAAAAGAGAAATTCCCCATTCTTGTCATTGAGACCTCTTGGATTAATTGAGTGGTGCTCAATACTTCACCAAATTGGATCTACGTTCTAGCTACCACCAGATCTGTATGAAAGAAGAAGACATCCCCAAGACTGCATTTCGCACTCATGAGGGTCATTATGAATTCTTGGTAATGCCCTTTGGATTGTGTAATCCTCTTTCCACTCTCCAAATTCTTATTAATCATGTCTTTCGTCCTTTTCTCCATCATTTTGTCTTAGTTTTCTTTAATGATATTCTCATCTATAGTAAAACTTGGTCATCCCATATCTCCCATATGAATCAATTTCTCCATCTACTCTCTAAGCACCAACTTTTCCTCAAACAATATAAATGTGTCGTTGGTGCCTCAGAAGTGGAATAATTAGGTCATATTGTCGGTAAGGATGGTGTCTGAGTGGATCCTAAGAAAATTGAATCTATGCAAGATTGGCCTCATCCTAAAACTCTTAAAAGCTTGAGTGGTTTTTTTTGGGCTCTAAAGGTGTCCTAAAAACAACCTTAGTTTAACATTAATTTATCAACTTGAGGATTCGTCTTTTTATTTCAAGAACATCAACAAAGTCTATGCAGATAACTCATAGGGGTTGAAATTGCATAGTTAAAGAAAATCTAAGTTTATCAACAATCAAGTTCCTCACACATTCATTAAACTTCTGAAACTAAGATCTTACTGAAGAGGATTGAAATTTGATCTATAACGTTTTATGAATTAAAAGCATGAATTGAATTGCTGAATTGATCTAATTAAGAAACATGAATTGAATCTATGGGAAATCTTAATAAAATGATATACTGATGACTATCTAATCTACTGAAAAGAAATAATTGAGTACTGTAAATTGAGAAAAGAACAATAAATGAAAGGAACAACAAATGCTAACTTAGAAAAAAGGAACAACAAATACTAAACTAAATGAAAGGAACAACAATTGATAATTGAGCGAAAAGGGACAACAAATACTAAACTAAGAAAAAGGGACAACAAATTCTAATTTAGGCGAAATGGAACAACACGTGTGAAAATGAGAGGAATTGTCAAGTAGTAAACAACAACAAAATGGAATCTGGAACAAAAATCAATAACTTTCAAAATGAAGCATCTATCTTTTGCAGGAAGACAACATGAAAGTATTAACACACTTATGAATTTATCTTAATTACTTCAAAGGATATTTAAATCAAAAAATAGAAATCAAATTGATACAATTACAGATTGAGACAGTAAATCTTTCAAGCTAGGCCTTCGGTCCTCAGAAGCACTGTTGCTAGAAACTCAGTATGCAAAAATGATGAAAATATTCAAAGCCTTTATTAATTCCATAACTGATACAACATTTACAAAAACTGTTTACTTAGAGCAATTTTGAGCTCTGAATGCTTGGATAAAATTCTTAGATGATCCTTTCCCAGGATCCACTACCCTTTGTATATAACAAAATATGGTTAAATTGAGCTATCCTGAGGATCGAGAGATCCTCAGGATCACTATTACTATTTATGAAGTTTACAAAATAGAGACTAATCTCTCTTGAAACTGCTTTGCACCCAATATCTTTAACCTCCAATAATTTTTGTATCTTTGAAATCTCTTTAACTATCGTGGGTTTACCAAAATTTACCCATTCTTGTAACAAAATCAAACAATTCCAACCATATTTTAGAATTTATAAAATACAACTCAATAATATTTCTGGAAGACATTTTAATCATTTTCTATCCTATTTTATTCCTAAGTAACAGAAAAAGTCAATCAAGATTACATCATAAATCATGGGAATAAGGAAAATATTTGTACCTTTTTCATAACCCAACATACCCCCCAGCTTACCTTCTTGCATGTCCTCATGAAAGCTAAGTTCTTACATAAATCAGTGATGTTGTAAGGAGGACAAGTTGGTTCACCAGGTGCCCTGAACCCATTCTCAAATTTGATCTTTTCAAAAATAGTGTCCTCCCTCTTCCTATTAATTTGATAATCCCTTTGGTAATCCTTTGGAGGAAACCAGATAATAGGGGGATTATATCTACACCCAATCCAGGCAGGTCCTTCCTCCTGGATCATTCTAGCATATATTTCTATTCTGAAGGTGTCTGCAAAACAATTCTTGAAACCAAAGGGTTCCCTAATCTTCACTTCATTTGGGGAGGCATGCCATCTCAACTTGGAAGCGGCAAGAGCTTATTATTTAAGTTCCCTAAACTATGCTATGATTGAGTGTATGACCTGTCGATGGATAGGGGCTAAAGATTCCACAACCCCTTCCCTTTTCATGAATGTTCTATGTCGCATGATGGTTGGAAAATATTTTGGAGGTTCCCCTCTGATCCAGAGATCCAACCCTATTTCCCTCTTTATGAATTTTTTGTGAGATTTAGCCCACTTGATATAGTTTTTAGTAAAGGACAAGAATTATAGAAGTTGTATGTCCCCGATAAAGGGACTAGGATTATCTTTCCTGTCATCTTCCAAAATGAAGTTATGGAAGTATAGCTTGCACAAAAAATATTGTACCTTCTCTTCCTGCTCTCTAAAACATGAAATGAACTTAGGGAGAATGGTGAGTTTAATTGGCTTACCTTCTCTAGTAGATTTCACCCTTAGTAACAAGTAACATTCTAACAAGAACAAGGTATAATTGGTAGTAGGAGCCCTGCAATTTATTGCATCGGTGTAGACATCACAAATCTCTTTGATTTTCTCCAAATCTTTTTCCAATTGGCTTTGTACCTTCTTCACTTTCCCTTGGGCTCTGGTGAGCTCAACAAACATTTCATTTTCTGTTGTTGAAAGGGTATTAAGTTGTTTAACAATCTTTTGATGTTCAGCCATAGTGACCATCTCATTTATGCACTGTGTTAAGGTCTGTTGGGTTTGCATCAACTATGTTTCAAGTCTATCAATGATAGCACTTTGTTCTCGAGATTGAGAGGCTTCTTTAGTCTGACAGGATGCTTCTTTTACTTCTAGAAATTCTTTCTGAGTTTGTGCATCTGTGGTATCTATAGGAGTGGGAATCACTTCCTCAGGTTGAGCAACTTCTCCTTCTATAATTTCTGGTTGACCCTCTATTGCATATGTTTCCAAAGGAATCTCCTCTTCATTTTGATCAGTTGCCCTTTCTGCTGCTACAATTTCAGTCTGAAGTTCCATTTTTGTTGTCTCTTCAAGGACATGCAACTCTATCTGTGTTCCTACAAAACTTGTTTAGACTACCCTCCTAAGAAGAGGGTTCCTTCCTTGTTCTCTATGTCTTTTGGACTTCTTTCTTTCATGGGCCTTGTCGGCTTTCTCTAATTGTTTTCTTAATTATTTGATAATTTCCTTAAGCTTTCCAAATTTCTTCTTTAACACTTTAATAATTTTAACCCTTCTCTTCAACAACTTATTTTCCCGTTTTAATCTTTTGATTATGCTGTGGCTTTTGCCTAATTTCTATTTTTGTGAATTGTCAGTGTTTTCCTTACCCTGATAAGTCAATAGTTGTTCCTATGTTTCTTCTTCTTGCATTGCCGAGGTATTTACCTCAGTATGAGGTTCTTCTTGTGTTGTATCCTCTAGGAATGACATATCAATGTCAGGGAAGTCTTCAACAGGGTTTGAAGAAGAGGTTGGCGCTTAGTATTCTTCTGGCCTATTTGTGTCTTTGTTAATTGAGGTCCCTAAACTCCCTAGAACCTAAGCTATCTCCACCTCATAAATTTTCAAAAATTGTTCTGTGAGGTGTCCCAATGTTGGTTGGGTGTATTCATGATTGTTTCCTTTTGGGGTTTGTTCTATATATTCAATTCCCTGAATATCTTCCTCTAAGGGCTTCCCTGTCTGCATTATCTCCTACGTTTCGTCAGGCTATTCTGTCATTTCCTGGATTTCTTCAGGTTGTTTTGTCTGTCTTCTTTTTCTTTTTGTGTTAATAGGGTCTTTAGAAACAACAATTGCTTTTTTTCTCTTTCTCGTTGATTCCCCTGCTTGTGAGGTCCGAGTCTCTACCAATTGGATGAGGTTTTCCTCAACTTCAGGTTGAGGAGGTGGAATTTCCATTTGGGTAGTGGCTTTCCCTTCCTGTGCTACTTCAATTCCTTGGGTTGGGTCTTCATGATGTAATTCAGGTTGTTCCAATTGTAGGGGCCTATTGGCCTAATTAAGATCGCCCCAAGTTATTTGAGTCTAACTTAGGGACCTATTTACTATCATCTTTACCAATCCATGATGGCTAATGATAGTAACATGATCTTTTGCCAGCCCCCGGGGGGCAGCTCAATTGGCAAGTGCCGTGAAAATGAAGTTCCATGAGGTTTCGAGTTCAATTCCCCCCGACTTACCTTGTGTGCCGCGTAAGGGGCATCGTGGGCACACCTGG
>SNQJ01S0108081.1:41248-51895 GCA_010110895.2 Picea sitchensis
AAGTTCCATGAGGTTTCGAGTTCAATTCCCCCCGACTTACCTTGTGTGCCGCGTAAGGGGCATCGTGGGCACACCTGGAGGTTATAGGGGTAGCGGTTGGATAACACGGCCACGTGTAACGTGAGCACGTGCCCAACTAGTTGTTGATTCCTCCAGACACAAAAAAAAAAAAAAACATGATCTTTTTCCTTATGTTTTCTTGTGGAGACCTCATGTAACATAACATTTAGAAAAAATGTCAAATTGATTACTAACCATTGTTTGAACACTTCTAGTAGTTTGAGGTGGCATGGATGGATCACATCATGCCTTCCATCGCAGGTGATATACATTTGTATTACACCAGCCAATTATTTCAAGGGTTCGTTGAGAGTGTTGGGGTTAAATCCCTTTCCCTTTTTATTCAATTCCTCTGCAGGGTCTATGAAAGATTCTACAACTTTTTTTAGGATTGTATATCTTCCATTCCATTGTATGCCTGTGTTAGGAAGGCCTCTAAATTCTTCTACGATTTCTTGAGTGACTGGAATATGTATATATCGAACCATGGATGTTTCTCCCTATAGTTTCTGGAAAAAATCGATTGTGATGTTTGTATCATATCCTTGCAACCGATTGAAGTACTCCATCCACCCCAGACGGTGTAGGATTTCTCTTTCCTTCTTAGTTACCTGGAGTAATGTTGGTTCCTGATGCACACTTCAACCTCCCATATTTCTGTAAGCAGGTGAGGATGAGTAACGTTCCTTGCTTCAGATTAACTCAACTAGCTCTTGAAACAATAGAAATAATAGATATAGAACAACATTGTGTATATTTAAAATGTGAATTTTTTGTATTTACTTCATTGATTGAAATCTATCGGTAAATGTGTCGAGCATCTTCCCCCCATAAATGGAAAGGTCGACCTCGAACGTCAAATGTACAAGTGTAATAATGGCAGGGAGTTCCTATGAGGTGTGATTGCTATGCCATCGCTGCCACTGGAAAGGACAATCATTAATAACTTTTCAACAAGCACTTTAACGTTACTAACGATAATCATCACTTTGTGTGGGAAATTCGAATTGTCATACCTTTTTTTAGAAACCCTTTGAGGAAAAAGATTTTGAATGATTTTAAATTTGTTCACATGTTTAAAATGTTCCACATATCATAACATTGTTACTTTCCCTTGTTTATTGGATATAACCAGAATGATAGCCTCATTATTTAGAAAAGAAAATCTAAAAACACACTAAAACTTGGCACATTTTAAGATAAACTTCGATACCATAGGAAGATCCACTACTTCCAATAGGCATCGATAGCCTCGACAGGGTTGGATTTTAACCCATAGATGAGCTCATATCCTTAATAAATAGTTTAAAATGTCTTCTTCCAAGAAGACCATTATCCCGGTTTGGTAGCCAGATGATGATAATTCCACTCACTAGATTGTAACCTAAGTGAACAAGTCGGTTCGTGATGAGACCTCTTGTCCTTTGACAAAAAAAATGACAAAGGCCATTGCCCTTGTGTGGAGGCCATAGTGGGAATGTCACTAATGTTATTATCTGATGATCATGGTAGGTTGGATCATGATGAGACCCACTATTGTTTGATGGAAGAAATTTATTACTTTGTAAAAAATTTAATTTAATTTTTCTTTTTTAAGCTTTATAAAGGGAGGCTCATCTACTCCTTAAGAGTGAGAGATGGCATAAGAAGTGTAAGAATTCCAAGTAAGAATGTATTTAATATTCCTTATTATGATATGAAAGAAAAAATAAATTATCATTCAATTATATGTAGGTATATAGGGGAAATAAACGAATTATGGTGGTTAATGAATTGTGAATAATTTTTAAGATGATTCAGAGAAATTAATCCAAAAATAGTTTACTAAGGTATGTTAAATGATCCACAGAAAATGAAAAATTAGAACTAGTGTTGATGAGAAAGGAATCATTGAAGGTCATACCCAAAGGAGTGACTGACATAACAATGGCATGTTTTGAGAAAGGAATAACAATAAGAAAAAAAAAAAAAAACAATCATGAAAGGGACAATAGTTGGTCCTTTCGAATGGACAACACTATTGAAAAAGGAACAAT
The DNA here is from genome assembly GCA_010110895.2 of Picea sitchensis. Taxonomy (NCBI): domain Eukaryota; kingdom Viridiplantae; phylum Streptophyta; class Pinopsida; order Pinales; family Pinaceae; genus Picea; species Picea sitchensis. Next base: position 43,345 of record SNQJ01S0108081.1, read on the forward strand.
AGGAATTATAAGGGGAACAATTGTGTGACTGAAGGAACAACAATCGTTATTTTGGATGGACGATATTACTTACGAAGGGAACAACAGTCGTTCTTTTCAAAGGAACGGCAATTCTTTGCAAAGGAATCAACAATCATGCGAAGGTAACAATAGTCGTTTCTTTCAAAGGAATGAAAATCGTTTCATTTTGAAATGAACAACAACAATGATGTTCAAATTTTTACTCATCTAATTAAATGATTAGAAACTCCCACAGACATTTTTGTTTTAGTGAATCTATAATTGATTAGTCATCAACTAAATTCATTCAATTTCTATGGGTAAGTTTATGCAATAATTGAAGTATTGGATGGTCCATAAGCATGTTCATTTTCTTGAAAAAATAGGGTTTATATTTGCTGGTTTTTTTTCTTTCAAAGTGAGACAGGAGAAAAGAATAGAAAAGGGTGTTAATTATATTCATTACACTCATATTTTCTAGTTCATATTCTCTCTAGTGGATTTCCTGAAAAAAGAAAGAAAATAAAAACTCAATCAAATCTGTAAAGAAATCTATATACAATATATACAGTGCTACAAAATCATCATTTATGGAGTTGAGTTTGTTGGGTTACCTTCCCATCCAGACAAGATCTGAACAGTAGGGTCCTTACTTCTTGGCAGAAGGATTCTTCTGAAGGCGAGTGATGATAGAGTCATAACTAGTGTCCATTTACCAGAAAAGGATACCCAGACCCATCGATGGTAATTAGAGTGACAGTTCCATTATCATGAAATTCATTAATTTCATATGGTCCCAACCACCTTGTCTGTAATTTTCCAGGAAAATCCTGAAATCTGGAATCATAGAGAAGCGCACAATCACCTTTCTGGAATGATTTCTTCTTGATATTTTTGTCGTGCCAGTTTTCTCTCTATTGTTGAATAAAAGTTGTGTGCTCCAAGGTGGACATGCGTGCTTCATCCAACTCATTGAGTTTTTGTAGGCATTGTTTATGTGCCTCTGTAAGATCCAGTCCAATTTCCTAGGCCATCCTTAGAGTCTTGATCTCAAACTCGATTGGAAAGATAGTTTCTTTACCACAGACTAAGTGTTAAGGAGAGTAGCCAGTGGTGTTACGCCATGTTGTGCGATAATCCCATAAGGCATTTGGAAGCTCAGTTGCCTAATTCTGTCAGTTTGTTGAGACAGTTTTTGTCAAAATTGCCTGCAAGACTTTATTGGTGCTTTCTACTTGTCCGTTTTCCTGTGGGTGGTATGGAGGAGAAACTCTGTGTTTAATATGATAAATGTTCAGGGTGGTCGTGATTCTATGAGTTGTAAATTGTTACCCCCCATCAATGACTATTTCCCTAGGTAGTCCATAGCATACAAATAATTTGAAAATAAATTTAACGACTACTTCCTCTGTTGCGTTTGGTAAGGCTTCTGCCTCTACCCATTTGGTCATGTAGTTTGTTGCAACTAGAATACAGGCCTTCTGATTTGACTTCGGGTTGAAGGGGCCAACGAAGTCTAGTTCCCATCTCTCGAATGGGTCTATGACTACTTGTGCTTTTAGGGGAATTTCATCAGCCTGACCTCGTTTTCCCATCCGTTGACAGCTATTGCAGTTCTAGACATATTTCTTTGCATATTTGAATATTGAGGGCCAATAATAGCCCATCTGTAAAATCTTATTTCCGGTCTAGCGATATGAAAAATCTCCGCCACAAGGCTCATCATGTCCTACCCTCAGTATGTCGTAGATTTCGTCATCACGTACACATCTGCGGATTTGGAGATCAAACCCTATATGGAAGAGATATCCATCGATCCAGGTGAATTGTGTGTTATTCTATACAATCAGTTTTCTTTCTCTTGATGATAGATGTGCTGGAAGTTTCCCAACTGCCAGATAATTTTCCACATCAGCGTACCAAGGTGGCTTAGTAGTGAAGGTAAATAGATGTTCGTCTGGAAATTGATCTTCAACTGTCAAGGAATCATCTATTTTAGGTATGTGAGACAGGAATTCTGCAACAATATTCTCTCTTCTGGGTTGATCTTTGATAGTGATGTCAAATTCCTGCAATAGTAATAACCACCGAGTAACCCGTCCATTAGTAATAAGATTATTAGCTATATATTAAATAGAAGAATGACCAGTATACAAAATAACTGGATAGACTTTTATGTAATGACGAAATTTATTGATGGCATGTATAACAACTATAAATTCTTTTTCTATTACTGTATAATTAGATTCAGCGGGGGTGATATTCTTGTTGATAAAATAAATAGCATAGGGTTTCTTGTCTTCTTCCTGTCCAAGGACAATGCCTATGGTGATATCTGATGCGTCTATGGAGATGTGAATGGTATTTTCCAGTTCGTTCCTCTCAACACCAGTCCTATCGAAATCCACTTTTTGAGTCCTGTGAATGCCACATCACACTTGTTAGTCCACTGAAATTCAGTATTACCAGTCAAAGCATGTAAAGGTGCAACAGTTCTTGAAATGTTTTCCATAAATCTACGATAGTATCTTGAAGCGCCAAGGAAACTACGTACCTCAGTTTATGTACATGGTGTAGGTATATTAAGGATTACCTCTATTTTTCTTGGGTCTACACTAATTCCATCTGCAGAAATGTAATGCCCTAGTACCACACCTTCAATCATCATCATATGACATTTTTCATGACTTAAACATAACCTGGTAGAAATGCACCTTTCGAGTACCTTCTCTAGATAGTCTATAGATTGATCAAAGTCGTCACCATAAGGAGTTAAATCCTCCATGTAAACTTCAAGCCCTTCACTAATCAGATCAGAAAATATGTCTAGAATGGCCCTTTGAAATGTGGTTGGAGAATTACATAATCCAAAGGGAAATACTATGTATGCAAAGGTACCCCAAGGGCATGTAAATGTGGTTTTATCTTGATCTTTAGGGGTAATCTAGATCTGATTATAGCCACTAAACCATCTAGGAAAGAGAAGAATTTCTTCCTTGCCAAATTATCCAGAACCTGATCGATGAAAGGTAGGGGGAAGTGTTCCTTCTGAGTGGATTTGTTAAGTTCCATGTAGTCTACATAGATTCACCATTTCCCATTCTTCTTGGGGATGATCACTAGTGAGGACACCCATTGACTATCTAAGATAGGATATATGAAGTCTACGTCTAAGAACTTTTGTAATTCTTCTTTAACAATGTCCCTGAGGTGGGGATTCAATCTTATTTGGGGTTGTTGGATAGGTCGTGCATCTTTCTCAATATAAATATGGTGTGTGCAGAGTTGCGGATCAATACTTTTCATGTTAGAATACTCCCAGGCAAAAGATTGTTGATATTTAGAAAGGATTTGAATCAGTTTTTGTTGTTTTTTCTCATCTAAATTGGCATTAATGTTCAGATACCTCCCTAGTGCAATCTCAATTGATTTGTTTTTATTAACAGAGGTAGTTAGTATTTGTTGTTCCATCAAATCTTCCAACGAGTCTCCCTGCACTTCACTATCTAGAACAACATTGAGAATTTGGCACATTGGATTACTTATGATGGTTGGGTTGGTAATGAAACCACTGATCACATCATCCTCTAATTGGTTCTTGAGTCTGAGAGATTCTTCTAGTGTGAGAGGGGATCGTATATCCTTTTCTGGATATCTTGGTGGTGGCAACTGCGGATGTATGATAGTCGGGCTTATCTTGGATGGAGGATATAGGATGAGGTTCATTGTAACAACTCCTCTAAAAATTTTCATATTACCCATGCGACATCCTATGTATGCATCTGTTGTTGTGAGCCATGGTATTCCCAGTATTAATGGATTCCTTTGAGTCCACTTCTTGGGTTGATGATGAGGAAATCCGTTGGATATTCCCAAGTGTCGACTGAAATTTCTATATCGTGTAATGTGCCAACCAGATTAACCACTGATCGATCAACCAATTGTAACATAATTGGGTTAGGTTCGAAGGAGTCAAAACCTAGGGTGTTGCAGGTTTCCATGGTCAGGATGTTGATGGCTGCCCCAAAATCTACTAGTGTATTTGGAAAAGAACAGCCCTGGATATGAACTGTTACTATGGGGTTCCCTGGGTCTGCATATTTGACTCATTCTTGTCTTCCTAAAATGATATCAGGTAAGGCTCCTACCACATGAACAATTTATGATGAATTTTTAACTTTCCTAACATGCTTCCTCCCACATAATTCCTTGATTGTCTTTGCATAAATTGGGATGTCTTGCAGAGCCTTCAGGAGTGGAATTTTAACATATAAATTCTTGAGTTCCCCTACAATATTGAAGTTAGGATACACAATAGGTTTTTCTATCATCAACCTTTCAGGGAACAGGGGAGGAGGAGTTACATCCTTATCAGGATCATGTGGTTTGAGTGTGTTTCCTCCCTTCTCCGTTTCTTCTGTTATGACCACAGTCGAGGGTGTTATTTCTGGTTGTATGTTCTTTTCATTCTCCTGCTATTCAGAAATGTTTCTTTCTTCAAGAGATATAATTCATCCCGACCTCAACCGGAGTTCATTGCACCCTACTGAGTTGATTTCCCCTTCCACACTCTCCATAATATGGATGAGATGGGTTGGTCTATTATTAGGATTTGGGTGGGGTTGGGATGGTAATTGGGGGAGAAATTGCGATTGAGGGTTCTAGGGTAGTTGGAGTGGAGCTTGAAAAGTGGGTTGGGTTTGATGGGCCATCCCCATGGGTTGATTGGTCATTCCCATGGGGCACTGCAAATTTTGGTTCCAATTTGGGTTTTGGGCAGCTATGTTGGACCACTGTGAAGGATAGGGGTTGTTATTTTAATTTTTCGAGGATGAGGTAGGGTATTGCAAGTTGGGCCAGGTAGGACTCGCAGATGGATGATTTGGCCAAGGGGGGTTTGTAGATGATTTATTTAGCCAAGGGGGGGTTTTGGATGGATATTTCTATTGCTTCCAGGTGGGGTTAGAAAATGATTGACCCTTCCATGTGTTTCCAGAATTTTGTTGTTGATTATACTGCCTAGAAAAGAAAGAAGAAGGATCTTGTAGTGTATCTTGGGGACACGCCTGCCATTGGCGACGCTGGGCCATACGATATATTGGTTTTGTTTCCTCATATGCCTCCTTGAAGACATATTTTAATCCTGGGAGTGATGGCCATTGATATATTGCATGGTATTTAGCACAGATAGCACACATCTGAACCACATCCAAAGGATATTCCCTTGGACCATGTTTTTTTCTGCATCTGTGGAAAAATATGGCCAAAGTCTGTTCTGCTTCTTCTTGCTTCTTTTTGGCCTATAATACATCCAATCGTGTATTCAAAGTGCTCAAAATTTCCATTTTGAAATTTTCTAAGAGGTTACCGACTTCTTCTCAGGTGACTCCTCCACTGGTAATATTGTTGTTTCTGGTGAGGGGAGTCTGCATCCCTGACATGGTCTGTGTACTTCCACGTGAGCACCTGATGCACAATTGAACGATGTTATCATACATTTCTTGATATATATCACCCTTCCCCATTAAATTCAGTGTTTCTACCCATTCATCTTTCATTCCCTTTATCAAAGTGCCTTTGAGCACCTCACCTGGTAATGTACCATAAGGGAATGTTTGCAAATTGTATTGGAAACTTTTAACATATTCTTCTAATGTCTCATTTTCCTTTGCATTCATTTGAAAGATTTCATCTTTTGGATCCCTGGTTCTACAATAATCTTGATATTTTGTCAAGAAGGCATGCTTCATCTAATCCCATGAGTTTATAGTTCCACCTCCCAGTCCCATAAACCAGAGCAAAGCTTCCCCTTTCAAAGTGGAAGGGAACATCTTTAGCTTTTGGTCTTCAGAGGTGTAATCATAACCTCTACATAGGACATCAAATTCAAATAAGAATGCATCTGATTCTTCTGAAATCAATCCATGAAAGGTTGGCAGATTCTGCAAGGGAATTGCTTTTGTGGGGGCATTGGCAACTGGATCAACTATTGGATATTCCAAAGTGGATGTATGGGGTCATTGTTGATTTGGTTGCGCCATTTGGTCGAAGATATGCCAATAATATTCAGGAATTTCTTGGCTTGGGTGTTCTTTTGATTTATTACTTGATCCCCTAGGGTATTTGATTGCGCTACCTCTATCTGGGATTTCAGGTATGCCTTCTCCTTTCACAGGATATTCAAGATCAGGTGGTGGCGATGGGTTTGCCTTAGCAACCCTGCTGGTTTCCCCTTCTCCTTCCTCCAGATTAGAATAATTTCCCTCTTCTAAAGGGCTCAGAGGTGGAAGATCTATAATTTGAAAACTTTTCTCAGTCCCTCTAGTTTTTTTGTGAACCTCAACATGGGTTGTAGTTTGTTAAACTACTGCCTAAGGGATTTAGGTGGATCTTCGATTGGACCTAGGAGAGGCTCCACCCGAACACTATCAGAAAATTTCCCCCATATTTTATGGTCCTTATACAATGCTCAAGTGTGTGGGATCGATGACCTATCAGTTAGCTCTACCTAGTCAATTGAAGCTCCATCCTTTTTTTCATGTTTCCTTCTTAAAGAAGGTGATTGGAACTAATTTCCAAACTCAAACTAGTCTCCCTGAATTTTCACAAGAATTAGGTTAAGAATGTAGTTCATTTCAATTTCATCATGTGTTAACCGTAAACAAGAATGTTGTAGCAACCAAGATCACAAGAAGAAACACCATGCACAAGAACACAAGAAGTATCGTGGGAAATCCTTCCCAACAAGGGAAGAAAACCCATCCAAATTCTTTGCTATATTCCTGAAGGGAAATAAATTTCACCACCAAGAATGACTTAGCACACAAGAGGGTTCTTAAGCCCTAGAAACCCTAGCGCTCAAGAGAGGTGTGCACCTTTGCCAAAGAGAAGTAGTTGCTGAAATTTCCAAAACACACAAGAAGGATATGATTCTACAATGGAGAATCATCTCGTACTTATATTAGACTTTGACCAATTAACAAGGGCGTCTATTGGCACAACATGGATGACCTCTCTAAGTCAAATATACTTATAATTATATTATTATATTTATTATAATTAATATTAATATTAATATTAATTATCTCTTACATTTATTATTAATCACATTAAGGTGGGGCTGACCTATACCCTTTACATAACAATTAATTTTACAGGTAGTGTTATCACTGAAATTTCCTCCGCACATGGCGACAAGAACTCAGCATCATCAAACAGTAATGAAGTCATTCATGGCACTGAATTAATTTCACAGCATTCCAAAAAGGTAAAAAACTATACAAAGTAACCAAAAATTGAAGAGCGCTTTGCAGAAGTTGGGTGCACGCGCATATGCACGGAACAGGAACGTACCATGCGCGCATGCATGCACGATGCGCGGCTCTTGGCGCAAAAACCCACGCACCTGCTAAACGACGCATTTATTGAATTGGTCGGCCTTCCAACCACTTATGGATCAGCTCTCAAGCCGATTTGACCTTCAAATTTGAGCTGAATCCGCATGGTAGGCTGGTCAAAGACCTAATGAAGCCCTAAAGAGCCTCTCTTCACACTACAAAGGAGTTACATAATCACCCAATGCAATGCTATAAAAATCCATGAGGAAATCTCATTTTCTCAAGGAATTTCATGTAATGTTATGCTGCCTAGATTGTTTTAAGGACTCACTCCTTAACAATAACACATTGGCACCATTTCATTGAGCTATCCACCTCTCCATTGAGTGGATGTGCTAGGAGTTCTTTCATTATCATTTCCACTTTTTTATTGTAAGGAGAGCAAGTTTGTGAGGGCACAAGAGCCTTCCTTTGGAGGAAGAAGGGACTCATAGTCCCCTTTCTTCATTGTGCTTTGATTTCATCAATTGATCAGCCTAAAAACATTGCTGATATTGGTCTTGCTATCTTTGTTATTTCTTTATCCATATGCTTATGATTTTAGTTTGTATTAGTTTAATTCTTGCTTATAGTTTTGTTTTTGTTTCTCTAACCCTTTCCTTTACAGCTGTCATGCTCAGCAAGACCTGACTGGGTATGTAAGCACCTCTTATTTGATCACCAAGGTGACGAAGAGGGTGCAAACAGATTGGCGACCATACTGGGGAGAAGGTATCAATTCCTCCCTCATTTGGGTTTATTTTTCTTTACTTTTAGTTTGTTTAACTTGCAGGTGCACAAACCGGCCTCTGCCGACCTGCTAACCAGTCAATTCACAGCAGAATTGAGAGAAATCCATCCGGATTTTCTTTCTCAACCGTTTTTCACAGGTGCGCGAGTATTCCACCCCATAGATGTGCATCGTGCGTGCATGCACCTTCGTAACAACCTTTCTCCGCGCACATGCGCTTTTGGTTTCAACTTTGCTCGTGCGCCTGCACTCTGTGTGCCTCTGTCTGCACTAGGGGTCATGCATTTGATTAAAATTTCTCATTGTAAGTTGTTGGGATGTGGGGAAGGTATTTTTCCTTCTTAAGGATGATGTTATGCATGCTCTAAATACTGCACCACACTTAGTCCCCTCACCATATAAAGGGGTTAGTCTAACATACATA
>SNQJ01S0108081.1:51905-63457 GCA_010110895.2 Picea sitchensis
ATTATGGATGATTCCATCAGACTGCGATTATTTCAACGCACACTTACTGGCCCATCCACCAAATGGTATGTCGAAGAGAAATCAGGGTCCCATGCGACCTTTGAATCACTGGCCAAAGCATTTATGACCTTCTTCCAATTACCCATCCGCCATGACAATGGTCTATAACTACTGTCTAACTTCAAACAAACCTCAGCCACCCACATCGCTGACCACATTCATGAGTGGCGTAGGCGACGTAGTTTGTGTAAAGAAGAAACCACCAAGCAACAATGTCTTGACTGGTTTCTTAGATCACTTGTCTCTCTCTTGGGAAAGGATGTAGCTTCCAACTTCCCTCAATCAGAAGAAGAATCCATCAGTAAGGCCCAACAATATGACCTCATCTACGCACAGTCAGGGTACTTATACACAATACTTCCTGATCTTCCAAAACTTGTGCCATTTGGCCAAGACAAACCTAGGATGTCTCACTCAGCAGACGGACTAATAGGCACCACCACACACCATGGTCCACAACCCCAACCACCACTAATGTATGGAACACCTTAATACCCGCCGGCCTATGGGGGCACTTCTTATTACCCCCCACCCCCTTATCAACAACCATACCCTGTTTCTATATCTCCACCCATCAGTGGACCACCACCGACACCTCCCACACATCCACCTATTCCTACACATAGCGGTACTCCCTCAACATCAGCTTATAGTACTAGTGAAAGCACTATGCCTTCCTATGTACCTTATGGACCGGTACCACCCCAAAATCCATACTTCCCATTTCCTGGTCCTCCACAACCCATGGCTCCCCCACACCCACATGCGGGGGTAAATTTTGTTCAACCTTCTGTTGCTCAACAATTCCAAAATTTTGAACAACTGAACACAACCAATCCAACTCACCCTTCGAACAATGCCAAGAAGAAAGGACAAAACAGGAACAATAACAACCCTGGTCAAGGTGGGAATCAACCCCCACAGCACCAACCCACTGGGGGAAACCAGAACCAAGGGAACCAAAACCCCCAAGGGGGCAATAATAACAAACGCCAAGGGCGGAATAATGTTAAAACCATCTTACCTTGTGCCCTTTGTGGTGAATTTGGTCATTACACTCACCATTGCCCCCATATCACTGATTTCAAATGGTTGAAAGACTCTGGGAGCCTTCCCCCTTCTCCTGCACAAACCGCCCCTCAGCAGGCACCACAAGAGTATGTGCAACAACCCCCTCCCGCCGTGCTGCAAAATCCTATCCCACATCAAGGGGTGATAAACACCCAACAGGACACGCAACATCCCCAACCTCAAGTAGGTCAATACCACAACCCTAATAACCCAGCAGAGCGTACAATTCTCCTCACCAGTGAGGAAGAAATCCTTCTGCAAACACGGAATTGTCAGTATCCAGCTGAGTCTACTCCTATCTCTCCAGAGACAAACCCTCCACCGAGGGGACCCCCGTTGGTGATCCCTCTCCCTTTCGCCGAACCACCATTACACATCCCTCGCATCCCCTTGCGCAGGAATGTCCACAACCCACAGGCTAGGGCCGCCCATAAATACAGCTTGGTCGACGATTTAGCACAATCCCCGGCTGCCATGTCAGTCTTGGAAGTTCTCCAGACTTGTCCTACACAACGAAAGTGTCTACTTTCTGCCTTAGGAGAATTCGACCCTGCAGATACTCGACTCATCACCTTTGATATTGACAATAGCGAACCTCGTCTTCCCGCCCTGGTCGCTATTCAAATACTAGTAAAAATACGGAATATCACCGTTCATCGGTGTATCATCGATGAAGGTGCATCTACATGCATCATGTCCAAAACAGTATGGCAGAAACTTGGTTACCCGGAACTCATCCCCTCCGCCATCACCTTACGAGCTTATGACGGACGACCATCATCTCCTGAAGGGATTTTCCAAAATTTCCCCGTTGAACTCGGGGGAAAAACTATTCTCATTGACATCGAAGTTATCGACGCTCCGCTCGATTACAATATCTTGTTCGGATGTAGCTACATGTATGCTATGAAGGCAGTGGCATCCTCCATCTTTCGGACAATCATGTTCCCCCACAATGGGAAGATCGTGACCATCAACCAAGTCTCACATTATGAGCCTAACCCATCTGCCAACCTCGATAACTTTCTTTCTCTCATTCACACCAACAAAGACGCATATCCACTCATAGAGGTGGGTCCTGGGATTTTTAAAGATCCATCCTTGTTAGGGACGTACCATGGAGCACCACCACTCCTTCACCCTACTAATCAAGTATGCATCATCTCATCTAACGAAACTCACACAGAGGATACTCTTCCTCCTCAGGAGGCTTCTGTCATTCTTGATGTCTCAGTAGTCGCAGAACCACTCCAGCCAGAGCCTCCTGCGCACTCGTCGACCTCAACCGTCCAAAAATACACGTCCCCTCAGGGGAATAATCCCTTTTGGGAGACAGTTCCCCAACCCCTCACACAAATTCCCTTCTTTTACCGTCCACCAGGTATAGAATCTTTTCAGGTAGCCGCCACGCTCACACTACCTAATATGGTGTTAGAAATCCTAGTCTGGTATTTACACCCACCGGAAATGGTCCCTCAACTATCCCTTCCCCCACAGGAAGGAATCCCCATGACGATTCCTGTCCTTACCCCCACTACCCCCATACCCACTACCCCCCCTGCTACAGCTGGGGGCAGGAGGAAGAATAAAGAGCCCACCCCTCCACTACCTCCACGCATCCCACCACCTTGCGCACTATGTGAGAAAGAGGGCCACCAAACCAACAATTGCCCATACCTACCTGAATTACAGAATTTGATTCCCCCCAACCAAACTCCCACAACAACCGTCTCTACTGCTAGTCCCCCCCCTACCACCCAACCTTCCAGTAGTAAAGGGTGGAGGACCAAATATGCGTGTGCTATATGTTCATAATTTGTCCATTACACCCATCATTTCCCAGCACTACCACACTTTTGGCAGACATTAGAGGCCATATGCCAGAACTTCCAGAACAACCCATGCCATGCTACGTCCTTGTCCAACATCACTGACATTCGTTATGTCACCACTTCCATTAATGAACATATGAGATGCCCTTGCTCTCTCTACAATTCATTGGCTCATTTTACGTACCAGTGTCCTACGATCCTTGCATACAGGAAACATCAATTTGCCATGCTTCACCGACCCGCAGAGACAATAATTGACCTTACTTCGTCACTTGAGGATCTTCACGTCATTTCCCCTGAACCTGAAGCACTCCCAACACCTCCATGGTTCTTTAATGACATCTCTGAGGATTTACCCCGTAATCCCCCCAACTCTCATGTTCATTCCTCTATGGACACTCTCCACCCAACCACCACGGGTACTCCTTAGTACTTCAATATATGGTTCATGTCAAGTGAACCCTCACCATCTGCTCGCACCACTCCCCTGGTTTCTCCAGCAGGGGGCAATCACACTAGCACTGAGATCACTCCTCACGACCCCTGATATTCCCGTCGTTTCCAATGCGACGAGGAAATACTTGAAGAGATACAACACCCAGACTCTCCCTGGGACACACCACATCATCGTGCACTCTTCCTTCCACAGGAAGCCCTCATGCCTCCTAACCAAAACCCCATTCACGCGGTCGAAACCCAAGATTTTATCCCATCCGGGCCTATCAATTGGTTCAACAATCCCATTCCTGCCCCTGACGCTTTTGAAGAAGGTAATATGGCCAACATTTCCCCCACCATCAAAATCGACATTTCCATTACAAATGGCATCGTCAAAGAAATCATCATTGGAGTTGCTTGCACTCCTCAGGAAATCGCCGCATATAAAGACCTCTTCCAGGAATATAGGGATATTTTCGCCTGGTCATACACAGAAATTCCTAGCCTTGACCCATCTATTGTCTAACATCGCATCAACACCTGGCCTGACATCACACCATTTCGCCAGAAACAACGACCGCTACACACATCTAAAGCCGCGACTATCAAAGTCGAAATTGACAAATTACGTACGACCGAGTTTATTTACCCCATCTCTTACACTTCATGGGTTTCCAACCCTGTACCCGTCGACAAAAAACAGGGCACTATCCGCATTTGCACAGACTTTCACGATCTCAATAACGCATGTCGAAAAGACAATTTTCCAACGCCTTTCATCGATCAAATTATCGATGACTGCACTGGCCACGAGGCTCTCTCCTTTATGGAAGGATTCTCTGGCTATAACCAAATTCAAATTCACCCAGCCGATCAGTATAAAACCGCATTCATTACCCCATGGGGTACCTTCGCATATCGTGTCATGCCTTTTGGCTTAAAAAATGTCGACGCAACTTTTCAGCGGGTGATGACATACATCTTTCACGATTTGGCTGCAATCATCCTCGCTTACTTGGACGAACTCACAGATGATCTTGATGATTTACGAATCATCTTCTAACGGTGTCGCCAGTACAACATCCGCTTGAACCCTCTCAAGTGTGTGTTTTGCATCACAGCGGGGTGCCTCCTCGGTTTTATCGTTTCCCAAAGTAGTATTACCGTGGACCCCCTCAAAGTCAAAGCTATCACCGAAATTCCACCTCCCCGGAATTTATGGTAACTTCAGAGTCTTCAGGGAAAAGCTAACTTTCTTCGGCGCTTTGTCCCAGATTACGCCATCTACGCACATGGTTTCCTTCGCTTACTACGTCACGACATCCCATTTCACTGGGACAACTATGCCCAACAGTCATTTGACGATCTTAAAGCAGCGCTTTCAAATGCACCTTTGATTAGTGCACCTGACTACAATCGCGACTACATCCTCTATGTATCAACATCAACTGTATTAGTCGCCGGCGTCCTCATCCAGCTCAGAGATGACAATCGTGAACATGTCATTTACTACGTTAGTAAGAACCTCTCAGGACCACCCTTGAAGTACAAACACGAAGAGAAACTTGCTCTTGCGGTTATCCTCGCAGTCCAGAAACTGCGCCATTACATTCTTCTTCGCACCACAAAGGTCGTCGTAGATTCCAACCCTATGCAATACTTGCTCAGTCATCGCCAAGTTAATGGAAAAATCGCTCGTTGGATCGTTATCCTTCAGGAGTACGACCTTGAGTTCTCAACACCTAAGAGTAAGAAGGCCCTCGTTCTCACCAAACTTGTCACGACCCTCCCCTCTGACACCATCAGTGCCCCCATCAATATTGACTTTCCCGACGAACATCTCTTTTACATCGCTTCAGATGATCCTTGGTATGGAAACCTTCTCGTCTACCTACGAACTCAAAATTTCGGTAACCAACTTTCACGAGATGATCGACGACGTATTCGCCATCAGGCCCCCTATTATCTCCTCATCAAAGACATCCTATATCGGCGGGGCGTCGACACCATTCTTCGTCGTTGCCTGACTATTGACGCGGCCAACAGAGTCTTAAACAACTGCCACAACGATGCATGTGGGGGCCATCTTTCGGGTATATCCACGGCTCAAAAGATTATCCGAGCCGGTTACTTTTGGCCTACCTTGTTTCATGATTGCATTCATGTCATGAAACGATGTGAGCAATGTCAGCTCTACGCCAACAAAGCCCGAGCTCCCCCCGCTCTTCTTCACCCTGTCATTACGGTTGGCCCCTTTTGTAAATGGGGCATCGACTTTATGACTTGTAATCCCCCCTCCAGCAATGGTCACAAATACATTTTTGTCACCGTTGATTACTTCACCAAATGGGCAGAAGCTATGCCCACTTTCAACAACACCGCTGACACTGCAGTGCGTTTTTTCTTTAATCAGGTCATATCCCGTTTTGGAGTACCACTCCAACTTGTTTCCGACCATGGGAAACACTTCGAGAATGAGATATTTGTCAAACTCTCATCTCGGTTAGGCTTCTCTCATGAGTTTGCCTCACCATATTACCCTCAGTCAAATGGACAGGTCGAGGAAATGAACAAAGTCCTCAAGACCATGTTACAGCGCACGATTAATAAACATAAAACCAATTGGCATCATATGTTATTTTCTGCGCTATGGGCTTATCGAACGGAAATAAATACCACTACAAGTTTCACGCCATTTCATTTAGTCCATGGGGTCGAGGCAACTCTTCCCATCGAGTGCGAAATTCCCACCCTACGCACCGCATTTGAGCTATTACCTGACACTGCTCCAATGGAGCAGCGCTTGCTGAACTTGGAGTCGCTGGATGAAGATCGCCGTTCTTCATTACAGAAAAACGAGGCAGCTAAAAAACGATCCAAAACTACCATTGCTCGCCATGTCAACCTTCGATCATTCCGCGAAGGCGACCTTGTCCTGGCTTATGATATCGCTCATGATACCTTTGGCCATGGAAAATTCGAATCACTTTGGCATGGCCCTTACATTATTCAACATTGCCTCACCAAAGGCGCATACATCATGGCCTCCCCTGAAGGCCTCTCTCTCAAGGAACTCGTCAATGGGTTATACTTCAAGAAATTTTATGCTTAAAAGTAGTCATTCTACTTTAGGCTATTTTTTCTTTGTAGTGTTTTTTCTTTTTTTCCTACCCTCTCGTCTAAATTATCCTTTGTGCTATTGACAGATGCTTCCTCCACCAGCCTACCACATTGGTTACGTCGATGGCGCCAGCCGTTGGACACAAAATCTCGCTTCGACGACTTGGGCTCTATATACCCCCTCACACGAAATGCTACATTCAAGCGGCATATGTTTGGGACCAGCAACCAACAACCAAGCCGAATACATTGCGGTCATTGGCCTCCTGGCCGACGCCCAGCGTCATCATAATCGCCACCTTAGCGTCTTCCTCGACTCTCAACTAGTCATCCTCTAGCTCAACAATATATATCGTGTATGCGATCCGTGCCTCTTTCGCAAATACCTGCAGGTTAGACTGTTATCCCGACATTTTGATTCCATTACATTTACGCATATTCCAAGACAATTGAATCAAACAACAGATGAAATAGCTAACATGGTGTTAGATTGGCATATATCACATCAAGCTACACATACATAAACCATCTCATAAATCCTGTCACAACATATAGATCGAATAGACATCATCATCAACAAAAAAAACATGTAGACAACATCAGAATCTCAAAATATGTATACTCATATATATATATCAAGGCCTATCCGACCATCCGAAAGTTTACATAACAAAAATATAGGTGCCCGCAGGCCAGCACAACACATCGGTACAAAAATCGGCTCACCAACCTATATACAACCAAAAAGATATACATCATGCACCACTCATGGTGCCTCTATCATGCCCCCACCTGCTCCTCCTGCACGAGGAGGTGGTGGCCCACCACCACCTGCCCCAGGTGGTGGCAGAGGACCACCCACAGGACCCTCCTGCCCCAGCGGCAGGCGTCCATTCGTCATCGCATCCAACACTGCTGCTCGCCGCACTATGGCCCACCATGGTGGCGGAACCCCCACACACTGCTCCAGGAATCTCTCATCCTAGATTTGTGTCCACATGCCCTCAGGAACGTCTTGCAACACCGTCTCTAGATGACGACGTATATCATCAAAGTCCACTCCGGCTGCTGTCGGAGGAGCATGTGATGGCCCCGCACCAGGGTCATCGAACTGATGCCTCCTCGCTTCCCTCTCGGGCTCTTCTGGTCACCCCGCGGCCTCATCCTACCGATGTCTCTCTCCACGTGGAAGTCTCTTCGAATTCCACTGAGCTGATGCTCTCTGCATCTCCACCTCGCGCCCATGAGGTGCCACATCTGCACATGCACAAAACAACAACAACATCTAGTATCAGCATCTATATCATATATATATGGACTGATATCTCAAAACACAACATAAATCAACAAACATACCTCGATGGTCAAAAACCTCCCCTGGAGGAAACACCATGTCCAAGTCACCCCGGAAGTCAACCCCAGCATAAGGGTACCGAAGTACTACCTACGGCATCTGCCACCATATCAGTGCCGCATCTGCTGAGAAATAGTGTCCACCTTCGCCACCACCGTGGCGAACCAAAAATGTTGACCACCGTCTCAATCGAGGCTCTCGTTCCCCTAGCATCTCCAGCAGGACCCTCGAGCGCAGCATCGACACCCTCTCCAAAACCCAGGCCACTAAGATGGACCCAAACGCAAACTCTCCTCCATCAGTGGACCGACAGTGGTCCAACTGTGCCACCATCCTAGCATGTAGCGTCAGTCCCCAAGCGAACTTCTCGCCATCCAACACTCTCTCCAGCACCAACAGCTGGCCACCACTAATCCGTTGGGTTGCCAGTGACCCGTATACTCGTACAATCATCACCGCTATACAACAATGAGCTAAGGAGTCGATCGTGCTGATGCTCACCACAGTCCCAGACATGAAGTCCCGACCTGAGCTATATCTCTGGCCAATCTCGGCCAACGGAGTGGTCCTGGGCAATACCGGCTCCGCTGGTAGGGGCGTTCCCCGAAAAGGGAGCCCAGTCAGAAAATACACATCCTCCACCGCAGTGAAGGGGATCTGCTCTCCTCGCATGAGGAAGCAATGCAACTCCGGACTCCACATCTGGAGCAGGAACTGCAGTAAATACTCCTATGCCCGTATCAACGGGCACTCAAAGAAATTTAGCAACCCACAGGTTGCTAAAGTTGCCCTCACCCCAGGCCCCTCAATGGCCACAACATCTCACAGCTGGGTCCAGTCTCGCTCTCGCCACTGCACTAGCATCATCACTGCTGGCCACCTGCAACCAACACAGAGTCCTATATCAGATCAGATAACCATTGACAACATCAAAAATACTCGTTTTTTACCCTTCAACCTTGCCTCCTAGGCGCGGTTTTTATTCCCACAGGCGCGCACCCATGCGCACCTGTTCATTACACAGGCGCGCATATATGCGCACCTGTACACTGAATAGATGCACATCAGTGTGCACCTGTTCACTTCATAGGCACGCCCTTACACACGCCTGTTCATTTTACAGACGCGCATCAGTGCACGCTTGTCAAACCCTCAGGCACGCACTGATGCGCGCCTGTTCAACTCACAGACGCGCCCCTAGGGTGCGCCTTAAATCCCCCCTCTCGCACACCCATGCGCGTATATTCGGTGGACAGGCGTGCACGTATGCATGCCTTCCACCGAATCGCCCACGCATGTGGGCCCACACCCCATAAAAACTCCCATAATTACCCCTGTACGGCCCCCCATACCAGCCCTGCCCAAAAATTGAAAACCTATTTCTATGCAGGATGATCAGACCACTAACCTGATACTCACAAAACACTGATCAGATGCCTCGTCCTCCCTGAATCTCCAAATCTCCTCTGAAATATGCTCGTCCAGTCACTATTGCAGCAGGTACAAATGAGGTGGCAATATGGGCCCTACAACTATATATAGCCCTTTTGCCAAACTTCCACTCACCATTCCGGGAGCCCAAGGTGTCTATTTTTCACACCGTCTTCAGCCACGGGATCAGCATCCCGTCACCTACATCACAGCAGTCCCTGGGTCGCTTTTCATCCTGAGCCCCCGGGGCACCTTTTTTTCAGGTCAGGGTCAGGTACGCATGCACATAATCACATTTATCAAATACATGTTCATATCTTTGATTCTTTTCAGATATTGCTCACTTTGGGTATTTGGTTGTTATGTGCGCAGGTACTTGCTCATCATTCATCAACATCACCCCTTCAGGTATATACTCAGCACTGGCATGTAGTCTCTCCCGCTGTATTGCATTTACATTTCCAGTCACACCCTCTGATATTTGCCTGTAGGATCCTCATTCCCGGCTCTGCAGTACCCACACCTCTATTTGCCTCTTCGATACTGTTACCCGGTAGCATTCTTATCCACATGAGTTGTCCCATTCATAGCACCTTTTGGCACTTTTTGACACTCATGATGTTCTTCATTACCCTTTAGGGATGGGAGTCCCGATAGTCTTTCATCATGTCGTGAATCAGCCACATACTCCTTCTCCTCATTTTGCTAGCTTTTCCACCATGAATCCCAGATTATCTCTTTACGGTTCTATTTTTTACCTGCACCTCCGCAGTATCATGAACCCTCCATTTCATCCACAATCAGTTTGCCCATCTGCGAACCTACCCTCATTTCACCTACCTCATACAAAAATTCACCAATGGGCCCCCACCCTTCATCATTTTTCCAAGACGATTATGCCCTCCCTGGGGCACGCATTTCACGCTGGGGCACCCGTTTCTTCATTTGTACATTTCTCCCCAAAATTATTCATTATTTATTGTATAAACGCCATTATTACCAGTCATTACATTTTATTTTGTCGTCCCCGTTGGCGACTTGCTTCCTTTTGGCCACACGCAACCCATGTCACCCTTGGTTGGAGCATTACTTATCATCTACCCTTGCCGGCATCATCCATATCTTCAGAGTACTCCATAGGTCACTTACCTCTACCCTCTGAATTTTTTCACCTTGTCCCACCTCTGGCACAACTTATCATCGGTCTTGTCGTCCCCCTGACACTCGACCTCATTACACGGTTGCGGCCACATTTCATCTCATACATCCTCCAACCAAGGGTAGTTTTGAGTCTTACCACTTCTTGACTTCGTCCATGTACCTTTGCCACTTCCTCACCTCAGTAGATTCCATGAAGCCCTTTGCTTCTGGAAGTCGCGTCCCCCTTTTATCGACATCAGGACCATTTTCCAGAAGGGCGACAGTATCTTGATTCTCATTCTCCATTCAATAAGAGATCTCGGACGACATAGGGTGAAACACCATTGCTCCTTGCTGTCGTTGGCCCCCATAACATTTGACGCCAACACTTTCTCATGTTATGGTTGTTATAACCCTAAAATGCACCACACAGGCTTACCTGGCATCAGGCCAACTCATGTCTCTTCCTTGCCAAAGCCATGCTGAATAAAACCTTGAAAAACCACTTAAAATAAGCAACCCGCGCCCTAACCTAACACTGGGCGTGTTGGAACGCTTGCTGCCCTTCTACTGCACGCGTTGGAATGCGGGCTAGCCCACTACAGCCCGCGTTTACCTAACAAAGCAAAAAATCAGGAAAGTTCCCACCGGGACGAAAAGCTTTGGGTCAATTAACTGGAACTCCTAGCCATGCATGGCCAAGAGTTCGTCTAAAACCCTAGCTCCTTCTAGCCTATAAAAGAAGGGGTAGGGGTACTATTCAAAAGAGGAAAATCATAGCAAAGAAACTCTGCCCAATTGCCGAATCCGTTTTGTCCCAACCCTTTGGCCTTTCCTCAAGATTTAGGAGAATTCAAGCAAAGCAGTTGGAGGACAAAGAAGAGGAGGAGCCCAGGATCAGGATCGAGGAATGGTGGCTGGTCTCTATAATCATTGTAAGTTGGTTCATCTTGAGATTAATAGAAATATACTTTTCCCGTCCCAAATACATGAGTCTTATATGTTTTATGTGATTTGTGTTTAATCTCTAACCCTCTAGTAGAACAATAGCATGCATGCATAGTTTTGTCTTGATTGCAGGATCGCTTTTTGGAAGGAGCAGCAGA